>JANHGB010064039.1:0-32987 GCA_026283785.1 Coracopsis vasa | reverse complement strand
GAGGCATCACTAACAAGTAACCACATCTACAGGAGTTCGCATGGTTAGCTAAACCCAAGAAGTCCCTGGACTAGCATTTCTCTAGGCAGTGTTTATCTTGCGAGCAGCAGCCAGTGGTCTTGGATAATTTTCTTGTGACTATAATTTCTGTCTTTGCCATCATGTATCTCTGAGCAGTTGCAATACCCATTTTTTATTCTCTTATTCTTTGATTTTTGCCAAGAAGTGATATAGCACTGTCTGCCTGTGCCTCACCCTGCCACAGAGCACATTTCTGCCTCTGGTAGATGTCACTTCCTAGTAGAAATGAAACCTTATGCTCAGCTGCATCTTTGCAGAACTCTGTATGTGACAAGTCAGGGTGGAGACGGTGCCCATTGGAAAGGCAGCAAATGGAGCTTGTGCCAAACAGCAGTACGTAATGGTATTTTTACTAGTTAATTCAGATCACTTTTTACATGCCTATGGAAATCCCCTACTGTGCCTTGCACATACTGGCACTGATTTCCAAGGTGCCCTGAAATCTCAACAAAAGCTGGAGCAGGGAGTTTAAGCACCCTGTACTACTACAGTATTACTGCTCCAATGCAATACAGACAACAGAGCAACATACTGCAGAACTCCACTGATTTTGATGATAAAACAGATTCAATTTCTAGGAACAATTTCTATAAAATTAATAAGACAACTTCATGGTAAATATTACTTTTAAATAGTGACCACTAGGTATAATCTCTATTTCTCACTGTAAACTGGTTTTGTTAAAGAGTTCATTCTGAACAAGGAGAAACCTAAAATAGGTAGAGTATATAAACGAGATCAAGTCACTGACTGCTAGATATGACCTCAATTAAACTCTTGGGGAACTTAGCTTTGCCAATGGTAGTTATTAAAAAAAAAGCACAAAGAAATGAGTGTTAATTACAAGCAGGTATGGTACCATCCAACAGGTAATTGACAACAACATGATTATTTTTAAAAATTATTTTTTTCTGTAAGTGCAAAGCCTATTTCTTAAAATAATAATAACAATAAATAATGTGGACATAGAATATATATAAAAAGATTAATGAAATAAGTGAAATTCATATGCACTTTTTTGCATAAATATTTAGCATCTGAAGTACTGACAAACATTTTGAAAACTGACATGAACCACCTGAAAAGAAAGTCAGCCATAAGCATGAAGTGAAATAAATGTGAGCTGCCTTAAATATCTTCATGGTGATAGCCATAAAGCTTATCTACTACTTCTAGGTGGTTAGTTGCATTTGTTAATATAGGAAATACATAGTGCTAGATGTTTTGGAACTTGTGGAATCAACCTCTTGAGTGAATTGTTCCAGAGAATCAGTTGTTCACAAGATGATTAATTTGCGACTACATCTAGCTTTAGTGTCATTTAGCAATCTTAGCAATACTTACTACTTATACAGGTAGCATGACTATTTTCTCCATGAATGAGAGACATTATGGGAAACAGCATTGTAAAGATAGTTACTTCATGGAGAATGATTTATTCTTCTTAGTGGCAGAGATTAAACACTTGTTTCAGGACCCCACTCTTCCTTTTAGGCAACCTCTAATGTAGCCACGTCTATTTTCTTCTTCTCCCTAGGCTTAAGTGGTACTCATGAACAACTGGAGGCATATTTCTGACCATGAAAGATTGTAGCCTTAGAGGCTTCCTCAAGATGGAAGCGGTGAGTATGAATTGTGCTGCCTGATGGAGAGAGGTTGAGATCACCAGTTAGGACACCTAGGTAAATTCTGGCTTCCCTTGTAAAGTTGAACCAAATGACAAAACCCTGATTATTTTCAAGGCAACATGAGGTTCTTAAAGTTTTCTTGAGAATAGTAAAATCCTCATGCCCGTTAAAGTCTAACCCCAAAGGTTGCTCAATATTTGGCTTCTCATTTTATTAACATCCTGTAATAAATGTCCAAGGAAGTATTTATATTTGCGTAAGGCTCACTTTATTTGGAATCCTATCTCATACCAGTTTTGACCTTCACAAATTCTGTTCCATAAGGGCTGACCTTTAGATTAGCCTCCCGTGTAAAGAAGTGACGATGTTATCTGATGTGTTTTTCATTCTGCAAGTAGCTAAACCAAAATATATATGAATAATTTTAAATATCTGTCATAAATAGCCCATTTTGTTAATGTGTTCCAAACAAAATATCTTTTATAATATGTTCAAGGTCCCAAGAGTATTTCTCATTGTTTATTCCTTAATAACTTCAAAAAAACAATTTAAAATTTTTGTTATACACAGACTTTCTTCATGTGTTTACCAGAAATATGAGCACATCTGAAGTGAAAATAAGATTTTCATGAACATAAAGTCAACATAAGTAGTTTTCTGTTCCATTAAAATGTTAATCATTTAACAGCATTTCATTATAAACAAATTCAGATGCCAAAGAAACTGGAAAAAAAAAATTAATCTGAGAAATGTGCACATGTTGCCGTTGAGTCAAATGCTGGCAATAATAACACAATGACATATTTTGAGTGTGTTCTTTAAAAAATACCATTTTAGAAAAGTTACAGTTCTGCAATATGAAAAAGTAACAGACATAAGTTTTACTAAAGTGATTCTGAGTTGAGACGGAAAAAATTCATCCCATGTATGCATCTGGGGAAACATTAGTGCTACGAGTTCTGATGTGAAAAGAACAGTTCTCTTTCTCGTGGTGTTTTGAGAAGATACTAAGCCTTTCAGAACTTTCTATTATTTTTCAGAGCAGAATGAGTTCTTGAAATTCTAGGACCAGCTGTGCCAGAGATTTTTAAATGATGGCCCAGCAAATATGAATACCTTAAGAAGCACAAACAGCTAGAGAGCTTCTTAGTGTTACTGCTTCTCCTTGTTTTAAAGCAAATTATAAGCAAAGAAAATAAAATGTACTAAAGACATTTTAAGTATGAGTTTTTAATGCATCAGTTGCTGTGATAGCCAAAAGGCTCTATGTGCTAAAATGACCAGAAAAGGTAGCTAAACCAAGATAATATCTCACTTAGGACATGGTTTTACCATCCTTACTGCTCAGAAAACTTTTAACTGTTGGAACAGCACGTTTGTCTCAAATTAATGGACAGCTTCTGTCTTGCACTTGTCAAAAACAATTAGGCTATTAAAAAAATATCAGCAACTTTAAAAATACAAAACAATAATGTCATATTTCTCTAAAATTATGTCAAATCTCTGTTGCTACTTTATCATGTTCCTTTACTGTATAGTTATATGCTGAAAGGGTAAATGACAATTATTGGTGAATGCATGAACTTTTTGTCTTGTTACCATCTTCCAGTAAGAAAACCCTGTGGGTTTGTTTTAAATTCCAAAGAGAATTCCCCAGACAGGTGAAATCAACTGAAGAAAATAAATTGAAACCTACATTGTAGAGATACCTTGGGGTTTAACTTGGGTAATGAAGTGAAATATAAAGCTGCTGTGTTCTGCTTGCAAGTGTACCTGAACTGTAAAGAAAGGTGTGATGTATATCTGAAACACGAATATAGATAGAAATCTACATAGAAATGCTAATAACAACATTCAAGCAGGCTTCTTTCTTTACCAAATATTCTACTGACTTACACATCCGATACTGAAGTCAGTGCATAGCTTGTATTTTGTAGATAAAACATTAGCTAGACAAGGCACAAGGCACACCACAGCCTCATTAGAAACATACAAATAATCTTTAAGTCACACAGGCTTAGATTTAATTTCTATAGGCTCACTTTAAACCTGGGGACATAGGGCTTTAGGCTTCTTAAATTCATTAAGAGATAGTAATGATTAAAAAATGTGAAGCAAGGTGAGGTGTACAAGTTTCTTTGGTCTGATTTTTGGTTTAGGCTTTCAAGTAACATCTAAAAGTCTGTCCAAATACAGGAAAATATGTAGATTGATTTAGTGTATGCTTCTACTTATGTGACTTGCTCATTTCAAGACTTTAGCACAAATTCCACCCAAGTTTAGTATAGATGTGTTCCAGTGACAAACTGTTTACAAAGGAATGAAAGAATGTGAACTATTTCTTTGGCAAACTGAATAAAGAAGAAACTGAAACAATTTCTGCATCTAATGGAATATTTAATAATATTTTTTTATGATGTACGTATGAATTAGTTTGGTTGTAAGTTGAGAAATGAAGAAATCAGAAACTGCTTTGACTCTAGCCCAACCTGGTTTCCACTCATTCGTTAGAATTATGTTAGCAGTGACAATAGCAACTAGTAAAGGATAGCAAAACATTTCAACACCATCTATAATTTTTGCAACAAAATATTGAATTATAAAGCACAGTATGGACAGTGTTTAAATACTCTATTTTTTATCATGAGAAGCAGCCTCAATTAGAGCTAAGAAGTAAAAAACTAAGTCACAGGGTTTGGTTTATTTTTCTTCCCATACAAATCAAACTATTATAATATTGAAATTCTTTGGGAAATGTAACACAATATTGGCTATGTGAATGCCACATGGATATCTAATTCAATATCAATAACTTTGCCATGGGATATTTGTTCCTGGCTGTGTGTTTTAAAACCTAGTCTTTCTAGTCAATAAGTAAATCAGTTTGTAGATAATTATGAACACTGCTTGATATTCAAAGCAGATTTTATTGAAACAGATCAAACCTTAACAAATGCTTGAATTTTGGCAATGTATGTCCAGGCCTATTCATAAAACAAGTGATTGCTACTGATTAGGACTGTATTCTATCAGGGTATACTGAGAAAATGTGTGATCAGAAAGGCAGAGTTACCAGTCTGTGACAAAGTCATGTTTGGGAAGCTTGAGAAATAATCAAAAAAAGATGACTACTGGTACTATAAAAACATTTAGTACTTTCAAGGACAATGGCAGTTAAAAAAATTTCCCTCAGTTAAGATAGGAGTTGTTTTCCTAAATGTACACATTCAGCTTTGACTTCAGAATATTTACCAGTATCAAGAGAAATTGCTTCATTTATAAACAATATTTTAGTATTGTTGTAGAAATTAGAAGGTAGATTTACAGTTTCTGAACAAGAATCTCAAAATAGATAGAGTAGGGAAAACAGTACAAGGAGAGAGAGAATGACACAGTAGCTTATCCACACTCTGAGAAAAAGGAAGAAAAAGCCTGGTGTTCTATTGGTACTCTGGTAATGTAGTGTTGGACAGACATTTAATTAAGACACAGGTTTCTTATCAGCACAAGTAATTTCTGTTATTTATATCCCTCTCTACTAAAAGCAAAAAGTGATCTGAGCAGACATAGCTGTAGAAAGCAAAAGCCACCTTGATTGCCTTCTCAAGGCGCTGTACCTATGATTGGAGGTTATAGTGGCTTTGATCCTACTGTTTTATAAATAATTCATTGCCTTCTCCAAGCTGGCACATGTGTCCACAATGGACTTTTTTGGAACCCAAAATAGTGTAATTTCACAGTGATGGTAAATGCTATATTATTGACTAAATGAGAGGTGAGTCTTGTCCATTCACTCCCTATCAAGCCGTTGAATTTATCCAAGTTTATAGCTGTTTAAATCACAAGGCTTTAGCTCTTTGTTCATTGTGAAAAAAATAACAGATTATATTTTTTTAAACTACTTGAAACAAAAAAAAAATACTATGTAAGTCATTGGATTCCCCTGTGCCTTTTCCTTTATATAAGGCTGGATTTTCTCCTTGTTTTAAGATGTGATTCAGAACACATCTTAAATCTTTATACATTACATTCAACCTGCAATTTGCATTTTATGGATTTAGACAATGTGATGTGCTTCTCACTACAGGGCTCTTAGGCACAGTTTACTGCTGCACTGTGCAGAATAAATATAGAAATTTACTTGCTTTAGTCTATATAAATGATTTGTTTGCTTAATATGTTGGAAATAATTTGATCTATTGTAGTTGCTGTTGTTGTCACCACATTACTACAGTAAGCAAGATCTATATCTCATTTGGTCTTCTGGAAACAATTTTTAAGTAAATGCAGATGTATGCCTCTAATGCTATTTTTACAAGTTGTCTGCTAATAAATACACACAGTTATATGGTTGTGTTATGCCATGAGAAACAAAGAGTTCAGAAATAAGTCATTTTGGTTAATCAGTCTCATTCTCATTTAAACTGTTATTTTCAGAGCAATATAATTCATCCTTTCAGTAACATACAGTATATAAGAAAAAGAATGTCATCCGTGCAAAATGGATAAAAAATATTGAAAAGTATGGAGACATGGAGATTTCTCTATTAACCTGATACTCGCGAAGTCACAAAGATCAGAGAGCACCTTCTTTGTGCATAGCAGCTATTCCAGATTAAAAAAGCTTCCAAGACTACTAGAAAGTCTATAATTCACCTGCTACTATTCTTTACCCTCTTGCAAGTAGGTGTTTAACTCTTTGTTTTCTCCCCTTCAGTGTGTGTCTGCTGGCCTTACTATGCACTGTTTCAACCCTGCTCTGAGTTAAAAGTATTAATTTCTGTGTAAACATCAACAGAATAAACTGATAAGAAACTTTTTATGTTTTCATACTCTATGAAATATCAGTGTAGTGTTACCTTCCCTCTCTGTGGGAAGCTAAGAATTGAGGAGACAAATTCCTTTCACAGCTGGTGTCAGCAGAACTCAAGGCAACAAGCAAGATGGGGTTTGAAGCCCATGCTCCAACTTTTTCTCTCTTTATCATTTGTAAGAATGTAATTTCTTAAGTGACAGTAAAGCAAGAAGATTATTTTTACCCATATATTTTTTCAAGAAGGTAACTGTTATTGAAATTCTGGAATGTATTTTTACTTTAATCTGGCCTTGTAGTCAGGAGTATCTCTTTCACAGCAAAATCTCTGCTACAATTTTCTTCTAAAATCACAAGTGCACCAAATAGACACTATGTCCAAATTTCTGAGTTCCCACCGTATTTGGAAACACGGAGGTAAAAAAAAAAACAAAATCAAAAAAACCCACATAAACAGATTTCTGTGTTTCCTGAAGATTCAGAAAGCAGTTTATTCATCTCAAATATGTCTGCACATTTTATCTAAAGATGTCACAAGGAAGTCTTATTGTGAGGCTATTGCTGAAGCATCTTTGGTTTTAAATGTATTTTCTCTTTGCCTAGCATATTTTTTTCTTGTGAAAAGAAGAAATATTAAATACTAGCAATATTAAACTCTTTTCTTGGTGGAAAACCTTAGCATCTGTCTTATTACACTACACAAATTTACCCCTTTAATTAAACTTACCAGATGAATGCAATATTTAAAGGGATCTCAGAAGTTTGCAGAACCATACAGCTGTTCAGTTTTAATCTTACGTGTTCCTTGACAGGAACGGCCGCTTCTGGACACAGCCGGTTCCAGCCGGCTCCAATGGCCCCACTGCTGGGCAGAGCTGAGCCTCTCAGCCACGGGCAGGTGCCTCAGGGAAAGCCTGGATATGGAAGAGCAAATGCTGCCGGGCAGCCAGAGCTGAAGAAAATCAGTTTTCCCGAAGTTGAGCCTGTTTTGCCCATGATGGTAATTGGTGAGGGATCTTCCCATCTTTGTATCAACCCATAAACATTTCCATCTTATTTTATCTTGTCCTGTTAAGGAAGGGTGATTGAGAGAATGGCTGGATGACCACCTAGCAGCCAGCCAAGGTCAACCCACCACATCACTTCTCTCTGAACAGTACCCATGAATTTTATGTAACCATTTTGAGACTACTTTAACATCAGAGTAAATAGAATTGCTTGTCACTTCATTTGTTCAAATCAGATCTGCTGTTTTGTTCAGTAGCTTTTGCAAGTTTTCAGCACTGCAGCAAGAGTGAAGAATGATTTCAGATTTCCAAGGTAGTAATCTGCAAAAAGAGAGGAATGTACAGCTGTGATCACCTATTATAAAGTGGACTTCTGTCTGTGGCAATTGAATCTTCCAAAGATATATTCAAATGTGTTCAAAATAATACTCTTTTTCTGAGTAGTTTTTTAAAAAAGGGCAATCATAAAAGGATAGTTCCCCCACCCCATCAGTACTCTGACTCCATCTATTTTCAGCTCAGGGGACATTCTGGGCAGAACAGAGTTTCATATATGTCATTACTTCTATGGATTTCTCTTCCATTTACTTGACCTGTCTCTACTTGAACCCAATGGGACATGAACTAGTATCTGCTTCTGTATTAAAAATAGATTTTGGTCTATTATTTTCCTCTGGGTACACACACACTTCAGCAGCATTATATGTGCATCTTGTCCCTCTTAGCAGAACTCAAAGCGAAAATGCTGTTGTTTTCAAGTATGCAACATTGGGAGTGTGACACTCACAAAAAGACAAATTTTAAGATCATGTACTGTTGAAATGTTTATACAACTGTACCTGCTTTGCAATGTTAGGTGAATATCTGTAAGGAATTGCTCCTATGGACTTTCAAACAAAAGTATAAATACGGGCAATTGCAAAAAGTCATCCTGATTGTTTATGGTCAGAAAATATATACCATTTCCCTCTTACTCAGTCAAAAATTCAGAAGAATGGCAAGTATTTACTGATTGAAGATATATTCTATAAAAAGCAGTCCATCAGAATTAAATGTAGAAATAGTGTAAATCTATCTTTCTTATGGTTCCTACTTAAGTATTCACTACTGGACACCACAAATCATAGAATGGTTTGGGTTAAAAAGGACCTTCAAAGGTCATCTAGTCCAACCCCCTGCAATAAGCAGGGACATCTTCAACTAGATCAGGTTGCCCAGAACCACATCCAGCCTGGCCTTGATCATTGGGTTGACATTAGGCTATGAAATTGACATTAAGTTATAGATTTGACATTAGTTTATTAAATTGAATATGTAGAAGACATTGTAGAAGAAAAGCTTTATTTTGAAATCCTTATTATTCTAATTAAATAAGACATGTAGGTAGTTGTAGTGCGAGCAGGGCATATACTGATGACCTGAATTAATCACATGTTTGAAAGTAGAGTCTATAAACAGAATGCCAGACAGTGCTTCAAAAACTGTTTCAAGTTGAATTTCTCAGGAGACAAGATCATGCAGAAGTCAGTGAAACTTCTAATAGATCATGTGAATTTCTAATGTATAGATACTGAATTTTAAAATACAGGTTTATTTATTTTTTTCTCCATAAAAGTGAAAAAAAAAAAAAAAGAGAAAAGAAATTTATTGCAAGGGGTTGGACTAGATGACATTTGAAGGTCCTTTTTAACCCAAACCATGTATGGAAAAGCCACTAAAATTAAACAAAGTAAAAGAAAAAAGGTGAATTGATGTAAAATGCAATGATAGGTTAATCAACTGTATTTGCAGCTTGATTTGCAAATTTCTCTTAGTTTTGTGAAAACGTACTCAGTATAACATTCAACAACTGGCCTTGATAAATACTGCAGTTATTCAGCATCACTTTTTATGAAGATGTGCTCTGAAACACAGTTCTACCTGAACTTTCTGGTTTCTAGTTTAAACTTAGACACAAGTTGTCATATGCATTCTCAGAGAAGAGTGGCAGCTGTTTCAGGGTTTGCAGACTGATTTTTTTTTTTACCTTCTGAATTTATCCCCACAGTTGTCATCTTTGAAGAACTCCTAAAGAAAGAAACAATAGGTTGCTCTAATGTGAAAGGATCAATGAGTTGCTGGGAAAAAAAATAATAGAAGACCTTAAGAACATAAATTAATTAGGGCCAACAACAGACAAATGTAAACATACAATTCTTAATTTAATAGAATTGTTATAATAATCTTTGCCAAATTTACCTAGTGGCCTGACAAAATATATTTTAAGGTCCTACATGCTGGTCCACTGCTCTGCATAACATTTCATTTAGAACACTAATTTTTCTATTTTTCTTTTTTTTTTTTCACTTTAATATAATTAAAAAGGAAGAACAAACTTACCTGATTTAAAAGGTTTGGGTTGTTTGAGGGTTTTTTTTAAGTTATCCTGGCAATTTGCATTAATACTTTATTCATTATGTAGTAACTGATAGCTATTATAATGAGCATTATCAGTTAGGGATATTTCAATGTAAGACTTTTGCTTAGAAGACCTAGATTCATCAAAATTTATGAGTATTACAAATCAGGGAACTAGTGTTTCCTGTGAGAAAATTCTCAAGATTCAGAATGTGATGCTGTTCAAACTATGTAGGAGGAAGTGATTCAAGATAGTGGAAGATGTATCAATCTTAAAATATTCAATATCTTATTCTTCAGAGTGTTTCCTGCATATGAAAATCATGGCTCAGGTGTCTACCAGTTGGAATGGAGAACTGGAATAGAAATAATAAAAATCAAATTCATTGGCAGCGTGTTAAGCAGTACAGAAAAACTTTCTTATCTTGCAGGGTTGAAAAAGTAAGTAAGTGTTTTCTTATGTTTCCATTGCTACAGGATCAAAATAAGTGAACTTTGACTATAAAATAATCAAAAAGGTAGCACAACAAAATATGCTCTCAGTAAATCACAATGCAATTAACAAAACTGTAAGAAAAGATCAGGAGTGTGAATATGGAACATCAATCAATCAATAAAAAATATACACTTCACAAATATTTTGAAACTCAATTTAAGGTATTGTCAATGAATGCAATAAAGACAAAAGGAACAACATTAAAAAGATGAAACTTCATGATTAATTTAAAATTACAATAGATAAGACACTAAAGAAAAATCCTGTAAACAACACTGATTCCACAAATCTCTGTCACAGGGCAATTCCACAAATGGATATTAATGGACATATTTTAAAAATTAATCCGAAAACTGTGACAGTTCTGCTCTGTATGTGCAATGGTTTTATTGACATAGATATGGAAAGTATATTATATGTAATTTTATTTGTAAAGGTTGCCGCTGTACGGGCATTTCAATTTGGCTTTGGAGTGTGCTTTCAAAGCAATTATTACCTTTACTGGGCTTTGGTCACATTACATGCTGAAATTGGAGCATACAAACTGGGTCCTCTTGAAATAAACCAATCCAGAAGATGACTCAGTAATGCACATAATGCACGCCAAACTAACAGACATTCAGTTTGTTCATCCAGGCTGGATCTAGTCCAGATGATAATCCTTCAAAATTATCATAGTAGTATCTCAGTACCAATGGCTCAGTCAGTAGCTCCACTCCCATTGCCTTACAGTACTTTCAAGTGTACACAAACACGAAGGGTAGTTGCTCACTTAATGAAATTAGAGCCCTAATTAGACATTCTAGTACCATTTTTTGTGCTCAGAACTTGCAGTACCACATGCTATCTCTGCAATTTTGTGACTTTTGAGCACTCAAAGGAAAATATATAACATCCAGAAATGAAACATGAGTTATAATGGACTTGAATCGTCTTATATTTTATTTTCTAAATTAGGATCATGCTTATAGAAAAAATGGTTATTATGCTACATGCAGAAAATTGTATTTATTGTTTCAAGTACATTTTAGAGTCTGATTTAAACTTAGAAGTCTAAAACTTCATAGAAAGAAAGTTTAGAGCAAAATATTGCTACCAAAAGTGATGGAAAATGAACCTGTGACAAGAAGTTATCTCCTCAGGTTTCAAGAATTTCCAAGACCTACTTATCACAGCATTATGATATTCCCTGTTGATGTCTGGGAAGTTGGCAACTCCCATAAGGACAAAGGCTACTGATACTGAAATTTCTCCCAATTGCCTATGCAATAACTCAGCAGGGCTTACATCCTGGCTGGGTGATCAATAGCAGATGCCCACTACAATATCTCCTTTGTTTTCCATCCCCCTATTCCTTAACCAGATCCTCTCAAACACATCACCATTAACTGTGAGGGCTGTGCAATCAAACCTCCCCTTAAGTATAGTGCAACACCTCCACCTCCCCTGCCCTACCTATCCCTCTTGAACAGCCTGTAGCCCTTCATCCCAGTACTCTAACTGTGGGACTCATTTCACCAAGTCTTGCTAATACCAATGATATCACAACTCTGGGAGCTGACCAATGCTTCCAGTTTGTCGTATTTTTCCCTTACTGCTGCACTGCTATGCAAGCATTTCAGATATGCTTCTGAGCCTTCTGTGCTTTGAGGTGCAGTGTAAACTGAGGTTCCTATGAGGACTGCCACCCTCTAGCAATGCCATACCAGCCCTTGGCTTACCTACTGCAATCCTGTTTGTATCCCCTTCCGTCATCAATTCTAGTTTAAAGCTCTCTTTATTTAGTCATATTTTAGTCATCTTCCCTCCGCAAGCATCGATCATGAGGTTATAAACAATCTGCATAACATTAAACAATAATCAAATACCTAATAATAGATATATCAGCCTCACAATTATGATCATTATTCTCATCTGATCTTTTTACTCTTGTAATATGAAAAAGAATTAAAAAAAAAAAAAAGAAAAAAAGAGAAAGGCAGGTTGCTAAGACAGGTAATCACTATATGTACATCCTTACATCTATCCTGTAAAAAGAAATTAAACCACTGTTTGGCTCTACCCAGAGATGTTTGCATGCACCCCGCTTGCTAGCAGGTAATCACTTGTGTAAACTGAGAAAAACTTTAAGGCTCACTAAATTTACAGTGATTTCTGAAAGTTCAGATCAGTGTCTCATTCTTCAGATTCTATGACTTCTAATAGATTTATACAAACATAAAACAAGAGGCTAAAGCTCTAAAATTGTGTTTAACGCTACTGTGGTTTAACCATAGCAGGCGGTTAAGTATCACACAGCTACTCACTCAATGCGCCCCTTTCCTCTGTGGGATGGGGAGAAGAATTGGAAAAAGGTAAAACCTGTGGGCTAAGAACAGTTTAATAATTGAAATAAAGTAAAATATTATAACAACAATAATAATAATAGTAAACAGTAGTAGTAGTGGTAAATAAAAGTGAAATAACAAAAAGAGAGAAAGGAATTAAACTCAGTAAACAGCAGTAATGCACAATACAATTGCTCACCACTTGCTGATCGATACCCACCCTGTCCCTGAGCAGCGACCATTCCCTTCCGGGTAACTCCCGCCAGCTTATATACTGGGCATGACGTGCTGTGGTATGGAATACCCCTTTGGCTAGTTTGGGTCAGGTGTCCTGTCTCTGCTCTCTCTTAGCTTCTTGTGCCACTCCTCTCTGGCAGAGCATGAGAGACTGAAAAGTCCTTGATCAGAGTAAACACTACTTAGCAACAACTAAAACATCAGTGTGTTTAGCATTATTCTCAGATTAAAGACAAAACCCAGCACTATATCAGCTATTAGGAAGAAGATTAACTCTATCCCAGCCAAAACCAGAACATTCAAGAAGTTAATTAAAAACATATCACCTTACATCTATGGCATAATCACTGTATAGAATAAGTAGTAGAAAAAAGAGGGCGGACAGATAATCATTAGAATTAGTGTTTTGATCTGATGACACTGGTCAGTCCATCTCTTTGTCTTAAGACTAATTTTGCAGAATTCTATGGTGAATACTCATTATGCCTTTTTTTCTGTGGATTGGCAGCTTGAGATATACTGTTTAGGGGAATAGTTCTACTGTAAACTTACTCATATACAAAATTAATAGAAAAAGAATGGGAAGAGAGCAGTCAAAATTAAATCAATAGGTCAAACAATCGTCTGTAGGCTCATATGCAAAGTTTTACTAACTTGAAATAACTTGAAGGAAAAGATTACTTTCCTCCTTTCATCAGTAGTTCTACCATTACATTAAAATTTCTAGACAATCAACATTTCGGTTTACGGCTTTTATGTCAAATCTTCATTATCATGAATGAAACCTAGTAGCTTCTAAAAGCTACTAAATAACAGTGTCATCCCAAATATGTGAAACTTTAGTGTAATAAATTTATTATCTATGAGAAAATATGCTCTTCCATAGCTCAGAAAAAAAATCTGCTATGAAAGTCGTTTGCATATTCAGAATCCAGATAACCTACATAACTGAGATACAATTCCCTTAAAGCTGATGAGACAGCCATCACAGATTCAAGAATATTCTATACTTGCTTGCTTCTCCCTGTTTACTGTTACATATAAATATTTATATTAAGAAACACTTCTATTAAAAATTACACATGACCATAGTAAAGCTAGGAAGACTGGGAGAGAAATGTAGATAATGGATAAGTTTAGATTTATTTCTGAATAATTTTTCATGAAGGTTAACAATATAAATAGCAAGCCAGTGCACTTTATTTTTTCTGGTAAATATTTGTACAAGAGTCAACATTCACCACCACAAGTACTAAATCCTTCATTACTGAATTATATACATGTTAATAGAAAATTCACAGTATAAAAAGAAGAGCTGTAATTCTAACCTTGAACACATATATAAAATGCATTCATTGAACTCATTTGAACTCTAAATTGATTTTTACTGAACATCACTCAAGGCTAAGTGAATTTTAGTTAAAAAGTTACTGTGGCATCATCTGTCCCTTTAACAAGGATGTCAAAAATAGCCTCTGGTCTGCTTCCAACTGAGCTCTTCTTATCTTTTGCAGAAACCCATCTGCTGTAACATCAATGAAGATGGATTTTTTTCTGAGTATTTTTCAAATACATTGATGTTTATTTTAGGTACTGTAATATGTATGTGCATTAAATTTACTTACTACTTTATGTTTGTAAGTAAACTATAGGTAACAAAAAGAATCCTTTTTTCTATGGTCCATGAAAATCATTTAAGGAAATTTGTCAAACAAAGTAATTTTAAGTATTCCTTTCTTTTGATACCTGAATCCCATAATAGAGTGACTTGCTTCTGCACTGTAGATTATAAAGGAGGAAAAGGGTTCTCCTGTTGACACTGGATAAAAGTTAGCGCAGCTATAAGGAAAATTATAGGCACTTGAATTGCAGCTGAAATAAATCTATATTTGTAATATTTACTCTGTGGTTTGTAAACACAAGAAAGTTCTGCCCACTGTCAGGACCAGAGACAATGGGAATAAACTGAAACACAGGAGGTTCCATCCAAACATAAGAGAGAAATTTTTACTTTGAGGGTGACTGAGCACTGGTACAGGTTGCCCAGAAAGGTTGTGGAGATATTCAAAACCATCTGGACATGGTCCACAGCAACTGGCTCTAGGTTGCCTTACATAAGCAAGGGGGTTCAACAAGATGACCTTGAGAGGTCTCTTCCAGCCTCAACCATTCTGCTATTCCATAAATGGGTAAGTTAAAAGGTTCAGGTAAAGTAAGACAAAGTAAAAATAGAAGGAGATTACAGCATACCTGTGAGCTACATTGTTAGACTGGAAGATCAGCACTGTAGGGATTAATTTCACTTTTTTTCCCAGATTCATGAGTATTTTTTGAGTTAAATATGTTCTTCTGCTATTCAGAATTCTCATCTATAAAATGGAAAAACTATTTGTCTGTCTTACTGGCATGTCGATTAATTCATATACGTGAAGGTATTTTACAGAAGCGGCTAAAGAACCACTAAATTTATTAATAATAAAATGAATACGATGTAGTGGTAGTAAAAGTGAAACAGAAGTAAAACCAAGGGAGCAACAGTGGGAGAAAAAGATTATTTTGAAGATTTGGATGCACAGCTGAAGATATGGATTTTTTCTGCACTACTGATCTGAAGTATAACATAAAGGTTTGTTTTCTGCCATTGTACACACATAATAGATGAAAATAGAGTCTGTAAGAGAAGTTAAGTTTTGTTTCAGGATAACACACATGTACATATAGCCATGGCATTAAAAATATAGTGTGTCAGGTGCTGCTTGTAGGAAGCTAAGAGTCTGTCACTGAGAGAACTTTGAGCTAGCCGTTGAGGAAATTGGGACTGCTTGACCAAGAAAACAGTCCAGAAATGAAAAAGGAAGGGAAAGAAAGCCATTCTGAAGGAGCTACAGCGTTAGAGTAAAACAAAAACAAAACAAAACAAAAAAAAAAAAAACCAACCAAACAACAGTTTCTCAGTTTAAGATAAGAAGCCCCAAGAGCAGGACACTTCACTGGGGTGGGGAACAGGAATGCAGGTGGGACTGAAAGCTTAGAAGCAAAAGGAATATGTGACACAGCAGCTGTAGAGGTTTGCTTGAGCCATCAGGATGAAGAAAAGGAGTGGTTCTGGCAAATCACTTATTTATAAAATATGGATGATTATTTCATCATTTGTTGCTATCAAAAGAGTAAGTGCTGATCTCAGAAAAATCCATTTGCACTTACCTCTGGAACAGTCATCATATCCTATCACTCCCCTAACAATCTGTCTATCTTTGAATCTGGGAGAAACCAGACAAAAAATATTGCTATAGTGAGGTGAATTTTCCAATCAAAGAATAATAAAAAGCTGATCATTTCTCTGCATGTTTTATAAACATGCATTTCTTATTTGGACTTTGTGAATTATTCCAAAAATATAGAAGGCAAGTCCTGCCCTAAGCTTCAAATGAAACAATTCAGGGAGCATTCCTAACAAAAATGTAAGAAATAAGCTGAGCAGTAACAATTTGCCTGTCAGTATGTTTTAATCACTATTGCATTCAAAAATATAATTTTAATTTTATGCTTAATTTAATACAGCGCAGCCAGACTTGCTAGGGTCAAAGATGGAACATGATGATGAAGAGCTGAACAATTTGCCCTTGCTTTCTATTGCTCTGCAAATTGTCTAGATAGTTACCACAGTCTATTCTATTCAGTTGAGCCTCACATTCTGAGGAAACACTTTTTTTTTTCTTCCAGTGCTCAGTCATCTGTTTTACAGTGGAAAAAGGGAATCTTGAACAATGCATTACTCCAGCTGCATAAGTATTAATGAGGCATGTTTGGTTTATGTTCAAACACAGAGATTTCCTATTATCACATCAGTAAGATTTTGGCTTTATATCATTGAAATTGCAACCATATACAGGAATATAAAATAAAACTCATGAGCTAGGGATAAGGGAATCATAATGATGAATGTGAATACCTCCGTGCATGTGAGCTGCAGCCATGCAATTGTATTGCACAAGGAAGGGTGCTGTTAATGTGTTCCATACATTTATTATTTTTTTTAGGAATAAAGAGAATATTTTGAAATCTTTTGAAATTACTTAAAAGTTTGTGGTTTGCTTTTCTTTTTTCAAATATGTAGTAATTTCTTCACCTGTCAGTTTAATAAAAAATATTGAAGCATACACAAATAATTATGAGTATTTCTCACATTTCTCTGTGAACTGCATTAAGATAACAGGGCTCAAGCACCTCCCGTATGAAGATAGGCTGAGAAAATTGGAGCTGTTCAGCCTGGAGAAGAGAATGCTGCATGGAGACCTCATAGCAGCCTTACAATATCTGAGGGGAGACTATAAGGATGTCAGGGAGGGACTCTCCATCAGGGACTGTATCAATAGGACAAGGGGCAATGGGTTTAAACAGGAGAACTTCAGGTTAGATATAAGGAAGAAGTTCTTTACTGTGAGGGTGGTAAGGCACTGGAACAGTTGCCCAAAGAAGTGGTGAATGCTCCATCCTTGGCAGTGTTCAAGACCAGGTTAGACAGCGCCTTGGCCTAGTGGGACTTGGTCTAGTGGGAGATGTCCTTGCTCATGGCAGGGGGTTTGGAACTGAACGATCTTAAGGTCCTTTCTAACCCTAATTTTCTATGATTCTAACTTTCACTTGCCACTGATGTTTTTATCTCCAACTCCTTATAAACCTTTCTTCAGTAGGGAACCAAACTTAAAAAGAGGTCTTCACTGAAGTATACTATTGTTAAAATGCCATTGAAATTCCTGTTAAACACATTTCAGTTACACAAAACTCTACCAGAAAGCTCAGCAATCATGAAATTCTGGCCGAGCTGTAACTTTACCTTTAAATCCTTTTGCATAACATGATATCTATGATTCTTGATAGCTCATATCTAGCTTTGAAAACAGGCTGTTTGGTCATCAAGAGACTATAAAGCCCTTTTTCATGCAGTTTTTGGATAAAACTGTCTTATCCAAGCAGAGGTAATACTTTTGCAAGGACAAAAATAAAAGATGTAAATTAAAGCATCTTCAATGATCCTCTGCATGTCACTGGGGCAGCATAACTTTTTGCATCTTTCATTCTATTTCAAGTTAAATTTAATAGCATTTCTTTGTAAAAATACTTGATTTAATTCTGAATCTATTATTTTCTATTTGGTCAGCATTGTGTTGCTTTCTGCAATTTAACATAAAAGCACCTGAAAAAAATAATAAAGCCTTTTCTTGAATCTCTTGGATTATAACAATGTTGAATAAAGTGGGACAGTGATAAAAATAGTGTTCTTTTACTTTGCATAGCGACAATGAGATTTGAAAAAGTCTTGAGTACTGCTAATTAGAAGAACTTTCTTGTTGGTAACATAAAGATATGAATTAAAGACTGGACATACTACTAACCCCTAGGCAAAAATCTGTTTTTACATCCCTTCAATTACTCTCCATGCGATTTCAGTATGGAACTGTAGGGAATAAAGTAACAATTTTAAAGAAAAAGTTCAAGACATTACAAACACAAAAGTTGCAAGACTCCAATGGCATATTTTGAAAGGCCAGTTCTACCTTACATAGAAAAATTGAAACACTAGCAAACACTGGCAAATAATGTCATTTTCATCTCTGCAGAGAGTCTGAATAAAAATACTTAACTTTCTTACACAGATTTTTATCAAAATAATTTTTAGTGGAAAATTTCATCCTATTCTACTTGCAACTAGTGCTTCGTCTCCAACTCTCCAGATCATGACCGTTTTCCTATCCTTAAATTGTATCAGTTCAGAAATACTGATAATATTTCTGAGTTTTGTGAGATCCCATTGTTTTAAGCTTCACCAGAGAACAACTTATGTCACACTGTCTGAAAGGTAACTTCATGTTTTCTTATCAAATATAACTTTACCTCCCATACTTAGAACAAATTAGTTTGTTGGGATTTGTAATAGTGAAAAGGCATTTATTTAAGGGAACTATGTCACTACCAGCCTCTATTTCCTAAGCTAGAATGCTTATTAAAACTTCATTAAGAGATTTAAATTTCAATATTTCATTCAGAATTGTGTTTGTGTGAAAATAATGAAAGTAATAATGTGTAATAGGGATGAATAATAACACTGAAGATGAAAGACAGCAGTATTTTCAGTTGAGAAGCATTGTGCTAAAAAATATTCATTGTATGTTGTGCATTGTGTTTCTGGCATAATACTTTATCTCCATTTCTCAGGTTATTTTCCTGTCTTAAAGATAAGTGTAAACTGTTGCCTAACTAGTTACTTACCACAAAAATGTTGAGACAGTTAGCATTAGCAATGTTTTTGGGGAAAATGTTTTCCATTTCTGACTATTTAGTGTTATAAATTTATCATATAATTGTAATAACATTTACTTATGAGTATAGATAACAACAACAACACGGTGTGGATAATAATGACATCAAGCTTTAGCCATGGAATCTTTCTATTCTTTTGACTTCTAATATTTTCAGTATCAATAAAGTTGAATAAACCAATCAAATTTTCTTCCAATTTTATTTGGCATGTTTAAAAAAAAAACACACACAAACTGAATATCAAATGAACAATATATTTTCTGCCTGAACTTTGGTTTAATACTGTTTCACACTAAGTTTTAAATCTCATGCTTGTATGTGTAACATT
This sequence comes from Coracopsis vasa, assembly GCA_026283785.1. Classification (NCBI taxonomy): domain Eukaryota; kingdom Metazoa; phylum Chordata; class Aves; order Psittaciformes; family Psittacidae; genus Coracopsis; species Coracopsis vasa. Next base: position 13,352 of record JANHGB010064039.1, on the reverse strand, counting down.
TTTACCAAATTCAGGGCACTCAACAGTACAGATCTGAGTTACAACATCTAGTCAATTCATAACACAAACACACAAACTTTAAGGCTGAAGAGCAATTAGACTACCTAATTGCTGTCTGATATATCACCCAGATGTCTTAAGAAGCAGCTACAAATTTACAGATTTTCTGGTTCAGTATTCTTAACAGGCTATAGAAGATCACAGATCACGATGTCTATCATCATTCTAACAAAACATGTCTTATATATGATTTTTTGGGGAGGGCAGGTGGAGTGGGGGGTGTGGCTATACTTCCCTCATCGATTATTATTACAGCAATTATTATCCTAAGTTTATTCACAGATTTTCTCCTCCCGCCCCCCCATATTACCCTTTGGCTTTTCTCCATTTGGGCTTTATATGCTCCTTTCTACATTGTTATATCTGAATAGTTCCATGCCTGCTTAAGTTTCAAAACTTCCTAAAAATAAGTAACCAGAATTATGCTAAATACTCCAGATGATATTCCATTAGGCTTTTGTACAGTCAGTGATACTAACTCTTTCAATTAGAAATACTCATACTGATGCATTGCCTTTTTCACAGCTGGCTCAAATTGTTATTTTGTAATTTTCCAATTATTCACCCATCTAGTTTCTTTTCCAGGTGTATAAACAATTTTTTTGGTTCTGTAGGAAAAATATGGCTGCAGAGTAAACTTAAACCTCACTAAACCCTCAATATTTATTCCACATTGTTAAATAATGAAATCCAGACTATTTTAAAATAAAAATTCAAAATGTTCTATGGCATCAATACGATTGTGTATCTACTCACAATGCAAACTGTTCTAAGAAATATTGTTAAAAATTATTAAAGAAATATTAGAAAGTTATCAAAATGAGGCCACAAATACCTCTCATTCACCCTTTCCCCTTCCTTGTGCATGCAAGTGGACTTTTCAGAGCAGCAGCAAAAGGTTGCTCTGAAACAGCGAAAGGTCTACCTGATGTTTTGTCATCCTTTACAGGGTTTTGATGAAGATCAAAGTACAAATGCCTTTACCAACTTGATACAAGATCTAGCTGAAAACATGAGTGATTAACAGCAATTATATTCAATGTGTAAACAATTTCAAGAGACAGTAACAAAACAGATCAATTCTTCCTCAAAATTATTCTTTTCCCCCTCAAGCATTCTGTTCTTTTGCTCTTTGCCAAAAAGACGAAATGATATAAAAATGATATCACGAGAGAAATATGGGTAAATATTTATTCATGTGGTGTAAAAATGCCCATTATAAGCATAATTTGAACAAGTTTTTAAACATTAGTTATAGGTTTGATAAAAAACCCTGACATTTATCTCACACAGTGGCACAGTGATTTCTTTCCAAAAGTGCCTAAAAAAAAGAAGTTGAAAGAATATTAACAACTTAAAAGCATGACACCTGAATTCTGTTATTGCCATTTCTTTTTTTCAGTATTGCAATTGAATTAACTTGGAGGAAATCTGTGGAAATATGGACTTAAGTCAAAAAGGTAAGTCAAAAAGTGGTTGGATCATGGAGTTCAAATAGTAGTGATCAGCAGCTCAAAATCTGAAAAGATGTCACTTTGAGACAGTGGCAGTCCTAGTGCCACTGGAGCAGATATTGTTTAATGACTATGACAACAACCTGGAAGAAAGGAAAATGCATGATCATCAGATGGACATGAACTCTCACTCTTCTGGCAGCTGCAAAGCCTTGCAAAGCTGAACTAAGACTATGAATAGTATTTTCATGCTTAGCACAATTTTCACCACATCTGCACACTATTTGATTTCTCAGGTGAAGTTCTATTCTCTAAGTACCCAAACCCAGCCAGCCTGCCTCAAAAAAAAATGGTAAAAGTCAGGTGTCTGAAAGTGTTATACTAAAAAGGAATACCTAAATTTGGGATTATCTAAATTTGGAAGTGGAAAAGATGTTCTGGAATAAAAGGACCTACAGTGCTAATTCATAGTTTCTATATTGATAGTTTTCCAGTGCTTTAGCTTTTCTAACCTACAAGTTCTGGAAGAATTCATTGGGATATCTAGTAGTTGAGACAATACAAGGATTCAGTGACACTGACTGGCTTTTTCTTAACAGCAAAGTTATATTCCTGCAGTTAGCTGTTTCTGCAAACAACATAATTTCTCTTTTTGATCTCATAGGCATCCATATCATGTAATTCTTCTAAAAAATTTTAATATAGTTCTGGTCTTTTTTGCAGAATGTTATTTTATATTGCTCACTTATTTGTGATCAGTTTCTACTTACTTGTTCTTGGCAATACTGTCTTTCTGCTCTTCTGCTTCTCCAGCTTCTATATGTTCCATGAGAGTGTTGAAAGAGTTATTTATTAAGTTTAAGAATACAAATTGACACCCAAAAACACTCTGCAGTAATATGAATCCAAATCAGACTTTCTTCAAGAATCAAAAACTGCAGGTCATATCTTGTCTGCTTATAATATGAGGCAAATTTTAGAAATCAACCACACATAGTTAAAAAGTCTAAATGACACTGGTTCAACCTCATGGTGAGGATGGTACCTCATCCTTGTTTGTATTTTCACAGGCATGATAACACTCTTATTTATGTACTAGCTCCTTTTGGAAGCACCTGCAGGCAGCAGAGCAGAAGCTAGGAAGTGCTTTAATTCTAGCTCACCTGTAGACAAAAGCTGTATACTTAACTTGCATTCCTGTGAAGTGAAGGTTAAATTTAGCAGTAGCTCAGGTTAATCACAGGTAATTATGTTGTACATCTGCCCCCATGGATGTTTCTGAATTGTCATTTTCAAAGTTTGCTTGATAGAGCAGGTGTTTGAAAACACAAATTTACAGAATATTTTAAACCTGTCAGCACAATTTAAGTCAGACCTAGTGGCAAGTCCAGCATCTACATGTTATAATTGACAAATGGATTCTTGATTTTCCTCCATACCGAAAGGCCAAAGTTTCCTTAAATAAATATCTTACTTAAAGTCAACATGACACGTCATTAAAACAAAAGTGGTTTACTGATTTTTCATTTTATAGTTATGAAAATAATGGTAAAATCGAACAGGAAATATTTGTGGAGTTACAGCCTTCATTTATAATCATACATCTCTGTAATGTTCTTTAATAGTACTGCTTCAGTTTCAGAAACTCCACTACTGAATAATTTAATTGTCCTTTATGAGTTCTCACCAGTTTATTTACATAGCTTTTCCTGATTGCAGCAGGTATACTCTCCTGAAAACAAATCTTTTTTAATGATTAAAATAAATCACACTCTTCTTGACAAACACAAATACATAAATATACACCTGAGTAGAATTTTCTCATGTGCCCACAAATATCTTTCTAATTTCTGAAGACATGGAGACAGAAAGAGGAAGTAAGAGGAATTTTCTAACCAGGTGAAGAATACAACTGACAATAATAGAATCTGAGCTAGAAACAGTGAAAAAATAAAACAAAACCAAAACCAAATCACTAAAATGAGATTAAAACTATTTGGTTTTCATTGGTAGTAAGGAAATTGTGGAAAAAGTGTAATTAATTGTGGAAAAAAATTGTATTACTGAAGCTTAGGATTTTAATATTTATTTTATTTTTCCCATGTAAATTTGGATGTCAAAGTATTGGAAGTCCATCTGCATGTAATTAGTCATCTCTGTATTCTATTGTCCTTCCCCAAATTTCTTATTAATATGTATCTTATACTGTCTTCTTCTAAAAATTATCTTGTAAGGTGGGGTTACTGTTACATGATTTGAACCTTTGTAGAACAACAGAATAAACACAAAAATTTACACCAGTTACAATAAACAGTTTATCTATTGTTAATCAGAATATATTCCCCTTTCCCTTTTATTTCCCCCAAACTGGTACCAGATAGCAAAACCATGCAAAATGATTAGAATTGCCATATTTGATACACCTTCTGACAGTACATTTGCAAGATACAATCCTTTTAATAATTGTGTTTTGAGGCTTTATTTTTAAACAGCCTGAAGAAGTTATTCTCTGCATGAAAAGAGAAGCCATGTTCAACAAAGAAATAAGATATTTTGAAAGGAAAAGATAAATAACCAAGTTAATAGAAAAAAGAAAAAACACAAAACCCACCCAAAAATAGGACAGCAAGAGTGAGCACAATTTAGATACATTTATAATTGATAAACAGGGAAGATTTTTTCTTTTTTCTTTGTTATCTTGTCAGGTTGCAATTACAAGAATGCAATGAAGACATTCAGCTCCATGAAGAATTCCATAAAGTAATTCCAGGGAAGTGATGTCAACAGGAAAATTACAATCCTGACTTATGTAAAGAAAAACAGTTCTTTCTAGTACATGTATACCTAATTTTCTTACTGAGAAAGATTTAAAATGTACATGGACTACATAGCTAAAGTTTAAATTTAAATCTGAGCATTGCACTTATAGAAAATATTGAGTGCACTGAGCCTCATAAAGTCCCATAGATGTGAGAGCTCCTGTAACTATAACCCTCTGTGAGCACATAGTCTTAAATCCAAAAAATATGTTTAATATTGTATTGGATTTAATAATTTCATTTCATCACTAAAAAGAATTTTTGAAACAATTTCTAAGTAGTCATTGCCAGTTTCTCAATGTACATGGAAAGTTTTGGGGTTTTTTTTCAGTATTATATTATTCCTACATATTAATATAAAAATATTTTATTATTTAAATAGCAGTATATGTACACCTGAATAGTTGCTTCATTAGGATACAAGTCAAGTAAAATGTTAAAAATGTTGGAACTCAAAAAAAGAAAAATTTTTATTTTTGACTATCTTTGCCTGTTTAAAGAAATTCACACATTTAACGGTTTATCTTCCTATACAATAACATTCTTGTCAGTTGTTTAAATACTAATAAAGGTTCATAAACAACAAATGAACATTAGTATAAAAGAAAGAATAATTTTCATTGAATTTGTCATTTTTAGGCTAATGATGCAGAAATTAATATTTCGCGTCTAATTTAGAATGGGATATGGAATAGTTTATTCAGATTTTATTTTTCTATTTCCCACAGACTTGTAATGTAATTCCCCACATATTACTGTCTTATTCACCAAACTTTTTATGTTATGTTGCTTCTTAGTTTCAGTTTTAGGCACAACAGCTCAAACAGCACTGTTACTCTCTAAAGTTAGGAGTAGCAACATCTATGTATCACGGATTCCTCACCTTTTTTCATGTTTAGTGGTTTTCTTCTGCTGTTGTTTAAAAACAAGAAAGAGAAAGTGATTAAATTAGTAAGTTTATAATGAAAATGGTGCATTTCCCTGTAGATAAAATGATATTGACTGCAAAAGGAGAATAAAGTAAGAGAAATTAAATTTATATTTAAATTCCTTTTATTAATAGTAATCTCAAATACTATTTGGAATAATAGAAAAAAATATATTAAAATATGTGCTACTTCTTCAATCTAAGTATCTCTTTAAATATGTCTTATTTATCCTAACTGTACTGTATGAGTTTTGGGACAGAAGAAACAATTTACACATAGCTGTATGACAACTCATAACAGCTTTCCATAAAGCTATGAAAATAAGCTTTTTTTTTTTTTTTTAGTCTCCAGATAAAGAAATAAGTGGCAAAAGTTTGTCTTTAAAAAATTTGAAATATGCAAGAAAAAGAAAAGTGGAAATGAGAGAAAGTAAGAAGGATCTCGGAGGCTAAAATAAGAAACAAACAGCGGCACAAGACTCACAGATATTTTATGCAGAATAGCTCCACACCAAATAGTATATTTTTTTTCTTGTTCAACACAATGAGAGAAAACCAAAAATTACCTTTCTCCATTTTGGAAAACAGTAGTGGTACGTGGAGAAAAAAAAGCACAAGAACACCCAAACTGACAGTAAAGAACAATTATCAACAAAGTTAACAATGTGCTACTCTGTGTGAATGTGAAGCTTAAGGAAAAAAAATCAAAGTTAAAACCAAAAACATTGCATCAGCTTATTCTGGCTGTAATATCAACATAATTGAAGACAGAAATATGATGGATACATATATCCAATAAACCATAAGCAAGAATTAAATGTCAGTATTGCCTGAGGGTCAGGGGAAAAATGTTTGGATTTTTGTTCTTATTGAATTGAAATGGGAAACAATAAAATCACTTCTAGTGCTTCTTCCGCTCTAACACCCACTCTCTACCACCCAGTGATCTGAGTTGGTGAGTTACTAATTCTCTAAAGGCATAACATATCCCAACACATCCTAACAACACATCACAACAACCAGAGGTAAAAATATGACATATTTCAAAGTAGCTACAGAAATATTAGAGGCAAAAAGTTCTCTCCTTGTAGACAGCAAACACAAATACAGCAGTATTTGTGGACTATGTTAATAGCTATTTCCCTGAATACATACCTATTGTCAGAAGGCATTGTTTGAACTAGCCCTATGTGTTTGGTTATATGAAATGACATATGTCTGAACCCAGAATGCTGTACAGCAAACAATGCCCTGTCATATGATATGACATATGTATGCACCCAGGCTATGGAGCTGCCACATTAATAAGGGTTTTTCTGACTTAACAGATGAGCTCTCTATTTATATGATACCTTTTAAAGAACATTTTCTGCTTCTTTAATCTTGCTTGTATTAGGGAAGCATCAAAAAAACTGAAAGAGTAGGGAATAAGTTCTTTCTTCCTGTTACTTTCTTCCTCCATTCTGTATTTTTTAAAGTTTATCAGCATAACAAAATGTATGTGATGCTTAACATGTCTGAATTTAATTCAACAACTCTGTAATTATGGTTTCCTAAGAGATGCCATTTACATGATACTCTGCCATTTTCTGAAGTGATGCAGTTAAAAAGTTAAGTATCTTGCAGAAACTCCTGATAAAAGAGAAGCTGTGTGAGCTAATATGATGCAATTCTATCACTCCCATGGAAACATGTAGTAGGATAACTGAAATGTTATTAAAGTATTGCAGAGAATATTTATTCAGTGATCAATGATACAAAGAAAAGTGAAGGCTCTGGATTTACATATGTACACTTTCTTCCATCTCTCTTTTAAATAAACAGTAACCCAACAAGTAAATTTCTTAACAATGAACAGTGTAATTTAAAAGTAACAAAATCATGGGGAACCATTTGCAGTAGTTATCAGGAGCTGCAAACCCCAGCAAGCATGAACAGCTTCCAGCTGTAAAGTATTTAATACACCCATAAACTAATCTTACTACAGAATAGTATAAGGAAGAAACCAGGCTGACTCTCACCTTTAATGCTGACTCATAGCTTCTGATCACCTTTATGTTGCATTAGTAGTTGCATATTTTTACTCTCTCATTTAATCTGAAGGCTTGCAGTGATACACCACAGAAATTATTATTTTTTAATATACTTTTTAAATTTTTACTCCAAAGTATATAAACAAGAGGTGCTGACAAATACTGAAAGAGAATGTAGATAATGTCAGTGATGGTGTCTGCTTTCAGTATCCCTCCTATTCTCTCTCATATTTGCTTTTCTTAGCTATGTGAATCAGCATAGGGAGAGAAGGTGGCCTTTTTTTCCCTGAGGATGGCTGTCAGCTTTCTATCCTGCCCTTAATTTTGAAGACAGGGGGTAATGCCATCTGGGTTTCTTCATGCAGAGAACAAATCACTGTTAGCAATAAGAACGAGGCTTCTCTCTGCAGGGGCTAGAAGCATAAGGGTTTCTACCAGTCTGTTCTGGGGCCCAAGTAGTAAGTGTTCAAGAGTTTGTAGTCTGTTTTCCAGAATACTCAGTTCCCACCCTGCTTTCTTTTTTTTTTTTTTTTCACTCTCACATCTCTTGTTTAAGCACCAGACAGTACAATTCAACACCTCTTTGCTATGAGTATCTTCTTGCCTCCTTCTTGCCTACATTTTTTCCTCATCCTCCCAGTTTATTATTTTTCTCCTTTTTTATCTTTTCTCTCTCCATTTCCTCCTTTTCTAATGCAAAATGACTAGAATATCAGGGACTAGGAAATCCCTGCTATGGGGCATATAAACAGAATAATCATAGAATCATAGAATGGTTAGGGTTAGAAAGGACGTTAAGCCATCTAGTTCAAATCCCCCTGCCATAGGCAGGGACACTTCACATTAGAGCACGTTGCCCAAGGCCCTGTCCAACCTGGCCTTGAACACTGACCAGGGACTTCCCCTAAACTATTTCACAGAATCACAGAATTTTTTTAGATTGAAAGGGAGCTCTTGAGATCATCAAGACCAACATTTTCCTTCCTACTTGAATGTCTTCAGATTAAATGAGAGAGTAAAAATATACAACTACCAACACAAGATAAAGGTGATCAGAACCTATGAGTCATCATTAAAGGTGAGATTTGGTCTGGTTTCTTCCTGATACACTGTGGAAGGAATTCTACGTTTTTACCAGGATATTTCTAAATTCTACTTAGATGGTAGGACACAGCTTCCATAGATCCAGAACCTCATTTGTTTGGTTAATAAGACATAGAGATAATCCTTTATCCTTTTTTTTTTTTTTTTCCATCCCCCTCCTTATTTTATTAGTGATTTTATCACTAAATTTAACACGAAAAAAATTTATTATGTATGGTATATAATACTAAGGTCTTACTAAAAACTTATGGCTTTTTTCATGCAGATGAATAGCTGCATTGGTTGTCAGTACACATGTTAAGTTAACTATGAGTTTCAAGAAGCCATACTACCAGTATTTTGCTACCAAAGGTCCAACTTACACAATAGTAAGGAAAATAATACGAATGGTTGAGTCAGTATGTAACTTCATATCTTCATATTTTTGAGTCAAGCATTCTGTCAGGACAGTTTATTCATGCATAAACTAAATTTTGAATAGTAGCATATATTAAAGGTTAGCTAAAGATAGATGTAAGTCACGATCGACTAAGCCATGAGTCATATTTTAAGCATAAATTCACTGAATACTTTATTTATAATCTCCTGATAACTACAAGTTACACGAAAATGCAAAATGTTACATTAAAAAAATCAATTTACATTAATATATTCACAGTAGCATTTTTTTCCTTTGTTTTTGTCAGGTTGGACTTTGTCATTAAAGAGAGAAGCACAAGCTGTTAAGTTGAAGGCTGTGGTACATTCAACAAAAGGCAAAGCTCCAGTGTGTTGTGAAAAATATCTCAGTAAACAAAATTCTTAATGAAAGAATTCTGGAGGTCACAGGCTTGAATATGAAGAAATTAGTCCATCTACAGAGTGGGTGTTTCAACATAGCTTGAATCTGTTCTGAATATCTTATTTAAAATATATGTTTTTACTGTTTATGAGTATGTACTTTAAAAACTGGAAAGGATATAAAGAGAATGAAAAAAAAAAAAACAAAACCAAACCCAAAACCAACTAAAACCCTTCACGTTAATTTTTAGGAAATATCTTTAAAAAATCTGCTTTTCTAAAATGGTTTTGCTGAAATTTCATTAATATTTCTTTTCTGATTCCTCAACAGCAAAATTAAGCCATATAATGTACTAATTTTTAAAATCCCACTTAGTTCATAAAACAACTCAGATATCTCCCCATATGTAGGAGTTAAATGTCTGAGGACTGCTGTATAGATGTACTAATTAGGGGAAACTAATCCCAATAGTCCAACAGATATAATACTGAAAGTTATTACCTAGTGAGAACTCATGTAGAAATTTCTTAAATCATAGCATATTCTATGTTACATTACAGTCTTACTTTAAAGGTTACTTCCTAGCTAGAAAATATATAATTGCTCCATCTGTCAACCCTACAGCATTGCAATAACGTCAAAAGTGCCATATGTGGATAAGTCATACTGTTGGCCTGTTTATCTAATATATATTCTGTAGAACCTGTGAAATCAAATGGCAATATCTCTCAATAGATCTCAAAGTACATCAGGAATGTTTGTTTCTCACTTTTAAATAAGTGTAGGTGATACGGAATAGTTAGAATGAGGTCATCGACTTTATTATGGTATCCCAGGATGACTAGGTAATTCTGCCCACCACCATAGCTCTGAGTTTTCTGAAGAGATCTTCACGCTGAACAAACATATTTTCAGTTTATACTTTCAAAGTACCATGAGTTTTGGCCAAAATAATTTGTGCCACTTCCAGTGTTTTTATTTCTCTCTGGCAAGAATTTGGGTGCAAAAGTTGAAAGTTATGAAGTTAATATTGTAAACGAGCAATCAAGACTGTTAGTCTGAAAAGTCTGGACTAAGGAAATGGTAACTTCTACTTGTTCTTTGGGAAGAAATGATGGACAAACAGCCTTTGTGTTCATCTTTTTAATGCACAAGAGAATAGAAGGTGACAAATGATTAGTATCTGAAAGTATAAAATACTTCTTAGATTTTTACATCTAGCTTTACTGTAAGTCAAGTTGCTACAATAAAATGGTATTCGTAAAAAGCAGTTCTGTTTCTAGTCTTTACTTTGGGAGGTGGGAGGGGAAACAAAACAAAACATAACAAACAGCAGATTTGATAAAGTTTCCAGATCATCTGCTCTAAGTAGCTGCTTCTCTGTGATTATGGTGACCTTCCTCAAATACAATCAGTACAGAAACATGATGTCATTTATTGACAGCCTGTAATGCTGCATTATAAGTTATAATTCAATAAAGCTATTCACTCTACACAAATATTATCTTCTCTTAAAAGAAGGCTTATAACCTAAGGCAGCAAGTTAATACATATTTGCCCTGCTAATATATTTACAAGCCATTTCAACTACTTTATTCTTCCATGAGAGAGTCATCTGAATAATAACCTTGTTTAGAATGACATTATGAAAAATAATGCTCAGTTGGAATCAAAGCACTTTTAAAAGACGTTGAAAACAGAATCAACTCTAAACTTGCACAAGACTGCTGCCAAAGCAGGAAAAAAAAAAAAAAAGCATGCAAGTGTTTTTTTCTTCTGTTAATTCATTCCTTTCAATCTTTATGAGCTGGTGTGGGTAGTTTTGAATCAAAAGCTTACATACCAGCATGAATAAAAGCCCACCACTCCCCTGTAATTCCTAGGCTTCACCCCAAAATAGCTATCTGCAGTTGATGCGAGTGGATTATTCCCTGGGTCCTCTGAGAAACCAAAGTAAGGACAGTCAGTTTTGTGCTTGGTGTTCATTCCTGGGTATTTTTTCTGGTGGACATCTATTGCATGGCTGTTGCACCGGCCAAATGACTCAACTAGGAATGTATGACTGTATTACATGGTGCTAAATCAAAGGATGCATAAAATGAAGGAACAAGATTTGCTTAATTTGTTTACCAATTATTACATTTATTGTAAAAGCATCATTGTGTACCAAGAGGAGCAATACTGCATTCCAGACTTAAGCATTTGCGAGAAATTTTCATGGATTGACATTTTGTAATTTTACATAAAAATTCTCTACACAAATGCACATATGCACCCTCACACAGACAGGATCAGTCTTAATTATTTGACACTACAGGGAAAATATTTCCAGTCTCTAGTTCTTAGACAGTATTCCCTTACTTCTGCTTCTTCATGCATCTGTCATTTTCTCTGTGGGATAGATCCACTCTTTCAATAGGTTTTAGAGCTGAGGGTGCTTTGAGTTATATATTTATGAAAAATGAGCAAGCATTTTCAGAACACTTACAGTGTTAGTGGTGTTCATGGTTTGTTTTTTGCTCCAGATAGTATTTACCACATGGCAGAAAGACTGATTTTCTTCTTTTTTCCTTCCCTCAAGCATAGTCTAGGAACAAAAAAGCTTGAACACATGAAGGGAATCAGCTCCATTCCCTCACTTATTTTGTGATCAACTCTGCAATTCCTGACCACTGTGTCGCCAATAAAAAAGTATTTTTCACAGTGCAACTAATATACCTCCCATAGAAATTTACAATTTACAGCAAAGATTTTGTTCTGAAGTCAGAGAAGATTAACAGGAACATTTAAGTAATACTTTCAAGTGACATAATGTCACTGTAGAAACAGGAAAAAAAAGTCATCAATGATTCAAACATTTTGCTTTGTACAAATCATATTAAAATAAACAGTGAGGTAAACAGAGATAGCCATATTGCCACGCAGACCACAATTTCCCCCAACTAATACAAGGATCTGTCACTTAAAAAATTTAAAGACCTTTGGACAACATTAGAACAGTCTTTTTATCACCTTTTTGCGATTCCGATTTGGACACACATAACTTTTTTTGCTCTTTTTTTCTCTCAAATTAAAACATCTGGTGCCTTTTCCCTGTCTTCCTACACCATTTACTTTCCTTTGGGTTGTGATGTTTTATTTTCTCATCTCTTCTAGTATCTCTTTCCTTTCATAAAAAGCAGCTAAAATTAAACTGTCAGTTCTCCCTCATACTAAGAGCAGACTTACCAAATCAGAATGTGAAACACTACAGTGGTAGGAACCTGTACAAACTTCTTCCTCAGCTTGCACAGCTGGAATGTCTCAGAGTGCTAGCCAGAATTTACACATGGCTCATCCATATGGCTAAACTCGTATCTGTCCAGACTGGTTCTGTTTGTTTCTCCAGAACAAAGCTTTCTTACTGTCATCCCTCTTAACTGTCTTAGCAGCTAAATTTTCTGTGAGCATTAATTCCCTCCTCCTTCTGTTGTGCTCACTTTTGGGCAAATTCTTCTAGGCAAGAGAGAAGGAATCAGAGAACTTTATTTGCCAGGTTAGCAACCAATATGTTTTCCTTAAGTGAGTCCTTGAGGATAGAGCTGAGAAGTTTGAATGATTGGTTTACAAGAACAACGTGCAAGGAGGAGTAGGCTGAACATACTGTGTTCTCCATTTTCTCACTTTTGCCATGAGAAAAGAAAAACAAGATAACAAGGTCCACAGCCACTAGAAGTGGCTATAGAAGTGTGCAAATACTGCCTATTCATTTTGTTGTCCAAACCTTACCTAGAAATAAGATCAATTAAGCTATTTCTCTTTCTTTGCTGTTCAGAAAAATAGAGGGAAGGAGGATCTCTCAGCAGTAGAGCAGAGATTAGATTTCTGCAAAAGGTTAATGAGAAAAATAGATGCTCAGTACAGACCAAGGGTTACATGCTTCTAACTATACCACAGATGTGGTTCTGTCTTAATTGTGTAAAGATCTGAACTGAAAGTGCTGCATCCTGAAACCAAAGCACAGATACAACCCTTCTCCCTCAGACCAACCCAGAAGTCCTGGCAGAGCTAGAAAAAATTTATCACAGAATGATAGAATCATAGAATAGTTAGGGTAGGAAAGGACCTTAAGATCATCAAGTTCCAACCCCCTTGCCATGGGCAGGGACACCTCACACTAAACCATGTCACCCA
>JANHGB010064037.1:0-41260 GCA_026283785.1 Coracopsis vasa | reverse complement strand
AAGTTGTGAATGCTCCATCCCTGGCAGTGTTCAAGGCTAGGTTGGACAGAGCCTTGGGTGACATGGTTTAGTGTGAGATGTCCCTGCCTGTGGTAGAGGAATTGGATCTAGATGATCTTAAGGTCCTTTCCAACCTTAAATGTTCTATGATCTATGATTCTATGTTAACAAATAAGCTTGTTTTCCTAGGAAAGGCTGCGCGAGCTGTATTGTGGAAGTGCAACGATGGTTTGAAGAACTTTGCTGCTTCTCAGTGACTTTGGCTTGTTCTGGTGTTCATGACAGCACAAAGCAGCTGGTGGCTTTTGAGCAGTTAGCAGAAATCAGGAAGGACTGAAATAGCTGTCATTGCAGAGAAGTGGGCTCGAAATTAAAACAGAGACCATGTAGCTACTGCAGATCATGAAGGAAACCAGCATCTATACATCTCCTTGTGGTCATGCTGTATCCTAGGATTTCTGCTTCTCTGGCCCTTTAAACTCAACAGGAAGGCAGATGACTGGTTGAATCAAATTGTGTTACTAAGAGGAAGCTTTTTGGTGTTCAGAGTTTTGTAGGTGCTTGAAGTAATATGGACTTCAAAATCTGGTTATTTTGATTCTTTTGATGTTTTCCTTCTTATGTTTTATAATTATGTGTAAGGTGTGAAGTCTGTATCTCACTTCTTCTATTGTTAGATATCTGTCAGGAGGAGTGAAAATTTCTTGCATCTCTTAACCTTTTCTTTGTTTTAGGCAATCAAAGCATTGTAGTTTGAGTTTGGGAAGTTTATGGGGTTGAGAGGTAATGCTTGATGGTTAGGCTGCTTTAGGCCAGTGGTTGGAGGATATTCAATCTTCTGAAGGTTTTGTAGTGCCTGACAGATAAAATCCATGTCTGTATGTTCTCTGGAGCATGAAGAAGAAGATGGTTCTTCTCTTTGTCTAAGGTTTGGTAGATTCAAATCTGGCAAGCCTATGTCTTATTCTGTGGGGAATTACTTCTAAGTCTGAACTCAGTAGCTTGACATGGGGATTGACGTGCTTGGTGATAATAAAAATGTGGTAATACTTGCTCCTGTTGTGGGCAGTTTCTTGAAGAAGTACAAAACAAATGTGTGAAATTGAGTACCACATCGATTTTTGTTTCTCAGAGGCGATTGCGTTGAATTCTGGGTAAAGTAATGTAATAATGTTGGGAAAGATGGGAAAATATTTCAGGTACAGCACCATTCTTCCTGGGAATTGTAAAGTATAAGCAGAGGGGAGAAAAAAAGCCCACAAATGCCCTAGAAAAGCAGTAATGCTTGTTATAGCTAACATGAGGGGAAAATTGTTAACTTTTTTCTACTGATATTTTACCCTGCCACAGTAATGTCCTTTTGTTAGACAGCTTCTGTAGTGAATATACTGTGCTGGCTTTCACAGGCTTGTTGAGTGGAAATTAAAATGGAAATTGCAGTTAGAAATAAAGAAACTTTACATTTGATGGTTTGTAACACTCCAAAGGTCAAAGCAAATGTGATTGTCTTGGTTACTCTAAGATACTGTAAGTACTTAGATACTGAGTTACTGAGGATTGCATACTCAGTCGAAACTATTGACTTGAAAAATTGTATTAATGAGAAAAATTAATCCATATTAGAATAGCAAAATTTTCTGACATTTGTGTTCCTGATGCCCTGTCTTTCCAGAGAATAAAAATTAATTGAAAAATAGTAAATCTTATGTCTTAAACTTGTCAGTATCTTCATTTAGAAAACCTTTGTCATAGATTCAGCTAAGAATCTTGGATCTTTTAAGCAAGAAAACGAAAGCTTGCTCCTTGAGAAAAATGGAAAAGAACTTGCGTATTAGCTGTATTGTTTCTGATTATATATCAAAATGTTTGAATTTTCTGTGCTTCTAAGAGCTAGGTTTTATTCTAACTCATTAAATAATCCAGCAAGCCATCTGGCATGTACACGTGTGAAAGGAAGAAGAAATTTAGGCTTTTGATTAGTAACAATAGAAAATCCCTCAAGCCTGCAGCTGAGCCTACGTTTTATAGAATTTTTATAAACTTGTGTGACTCAGCTTCTAATACTTAACTGTTACATCTAATACTTAACTGTTACATACCATTCTAAGCAGGTTGATTATCACTCTGGTCTTGTTTGATCAGTTTATTGCAACTTCATAGAAGAAAAGCTGAGCTTGAGGGCCAGTTTTATTTGGCATGTGGCAAAATGTACATACTGGTGAGCAGCAGGTGCCCTGTTCTCATTGAGAAGGCGGCATGTGTGTGTGCAGTGGCTGGTGCTTTATCTTGTGTTACCAGCTTAAGTTCAGCTGCAGAATCCCTTTGATACCTGACAGCAACATGAAAACCTGTGCCCAGTCCATCCATCTGTGTGTGTTGAGGGCTTATTTGATGGTATAATTCAGTTTTAGAAATGGATTTACTTGGGTACATGTTAGTTGAGCAGGTTTTGATACAGTGTTTTCTGACTGACCCAGTCAGTGTAGGGAGCTGCTATGCCCTCTCAGCTCATTTTAAAACATCCAGACGCATGGCTTGCTCTGGCACTGGGGGCAAGGTCTGGTTATCAGCAGAAGCCCTTCATCCCTTCCTGTCTGCTGATGTGACAGTGCTTCTGCCTGCAAAGCCTGTGACCCCAGATTTCAGCTGTTTACTGAGCAGTTAAGGAGAAGTCATTGCTTCTGCCGCAGTTGTGTGCTTTGCAGCACTTGAGGTTAACAGATGGAGACCTTTTGGCAGCCTCCAGCAGCTGGCAGTGTCTGCAGGTTTGGTGAACTTATTGTGAAGAAAAGAGATGAAGCCACAGAGAACGTGGGTTAAATGCCAGCCTGCTGCTTTTAAGTTATAGTATCTTGTAGTTAAAGAGATTAAAATGGGAAATGAGTAAGCAGAATGGCTTGAAAACGTAGGTAGCTGGTGTTGACTCTGAAGATTATGAAAGCCTGAGGTCTGCTATCCAGTGGTATTAAGCTTCTTACAGTCGATGAATCAGATTCCTGCTTGATGGGAATTTGACGTTTCAATGTACCCGTTCAAATGTGGGAGCAAAGCAAAGACAGGCAGTGGCATTAGAAATTTGAGTGAGGGATTTGGATATTTGAGTAAGGGGACACAAGAGTAGTGTGGGTGGGTGAGGAGACTGTGAGCTTAGATGGATGAAAACAACGCATCATGGGTCAAGACTGCAGTCAGTTGGAGGAACTCCTGGCTCAGATATGTTAAAGATAGAGCAGTAGCCACTGGGGCAGGAGATATGAGGGAAGGTTCTTGAGATGTGGGGAGTAGATGCTGTAAAAGATGCTACTAAAGACTCAGGTGACAGGAGAGATTTTAGGACTATATAGTGACTCCAGAACAATGTAAGAGAGGTCCCTGGGAGAGGACCAAAGCATTTTTGGGACCCCATGGTAGCTCCAGGACTATATACAGTCTGTGGCTCACCTGCCTAACTTTTCTTCTGGACCATGTAGCCTCCTCCTTGGGACATGGAGGCCATGTCAGGAACCACTGCACTAACCCACCCAACTTCCCTCATGGGCCGCACCACTTCTCCTGCTGAACAGTGAGGCCATGTCAGGAACCACTGCACTAACCCACCGAACTTCCCTCATGGGCTGCACCACTTCTCCTGCTGAACAGTGAAGTCATGTGGGCACAATTTTACAACTTACATTTGTGATGAAAATGTTTTGCTGTCTGAGCCCATTTGGTCTTAAACTGTGACCATCAGTCAGGAGACGGTGTCTGAAGCTGAGGGAACCTTGATAGTTATAGTCTTTGAACAGTGTTAAGTTTAGTAAAGCAATGAAAATGTCCTAATAAAAACCAGTTTAATTATCTATGGGGTGTGTAGAGTTTATACTAATGCTCTTCCCTGTATGATTTTTGAAATTATGATCTCACACCTTGCCTTAATGCTGCATATTGTAAATCTGCCAAACTCACACATTGATTTTATACTGTACTTTTTAGGTCTGTAGTGAGAGAATTTAGCCTCCCATTTTTTTTCTTCCTCGTCATGTTCCCCATTTTGCTTGGAAATTTTGTCCTATCCCATTTTTTTCCATGCTACTTCACAATATCAAAATACTTCTGCTTCTCAAAATCATAGAGGGGAGGGAGAAAAAGGTACAACTGGAAACATTGCCTATGTATGCATAGAAAGGCAGCACATTGGATATTTGTGTTCTTTAGTCAGGAAAACTTGTTTTAAACCAAGAAATACAGAAAACTGAGATTCACATTTAAATATAATTTTACAAAATATGAATGTACCAATTTGAAGCTTTCAGTCACCTTTTTTTTTTTTTCCACATTACCATATTATGCTGGTACCAGTAATGCAGGCAGTGCAAAAATGGAAGATTATAAAAAGCGAACAGACAGAAAACCACCCAAATCCAAAAACAAGCCAAAGCAAAAAAAGCCCCACCCAAATCCCCCAAAACGATCAAAAGCACCTGGTGAAAGACAATGTTGTTTAAGTATTACCCTACTACCCTGAAGTACAGCTCTCTTTAATTCTTCTCCTGGACAATTCCCATTGTTCTACTAAATAGCCTTTATTTCGAGGTAAAGGTTTTGTGCTTTTGCAGACTCTCAAACAATGTATTTGTAGGATAAGCACCAGGAGTGAGGGAATAGCAGAGCTTTCTGAGCTGTTAAAGGTGTGCCTAAGCAGTAGTAGACACACAGTGTAACAAAAATCATATGGCAATACTGAAGACATAAGTGCTGCTACGGTTACTATTTCCTGTAATAGATATGGTCATTACTTGATAACAGCGCAGTAGCTGTCACAGGCCATTTTTCCTGTTAGGAAGGCTGTAATTTTTCTCTTTTATAGTTCATATTTCAGTGCATTAGTGTGCTGACCGTAATGACAGTGACTTTCTGAATTAATTTTTTTGCTTCCTTTTATAGTGGATTTGGTATAGAACATGAAAGTGATGAAAATTACCAAAATAAAAAGTGACAAAAAGCTCATTTTTCTTTCTTTTTTTTTTTTTCTTTTTTAAACTCTGATTGCTTTGGCCACTTGCTATTATTTATCAGAAGTTTAGGCAGTTTAGTGACTGTTCTTCAGGCACTTTTTCCTGAGCTTTGCAGTCTTTGCAGGGTGATGGATGATTTGTGGGTTTTCTGCTATGGCGTCACCATGTATTCCAGCAGAATACTTTCTGCAGTAGCAGTTATGGCTTCAAATGTCCTTTGTCTGTACTGTCTCCTGTTAGATGTCTGAACACATACGACCTTTGTTCTTGCAAGGAAGGCTCTCAGAATAGCTGAAGGTTGTTAATCTCCATGTTCATTGGTTCCATGATGTTGCCACCAGATGGGTGGCTCTGTGAAACCTACGCAGGCTATCTGTAGATGTGATGAGTTGTTTTGCACTGCATTTTACAGAATTTACTAAAATGATCTTCCCAGAATTGCAGTCCACCTCCAAAATGTGAAAATACTCTGGATAAATCCTCAATCTTTGTCAAGCAGCAACTAAAAACATCAGTGAAATCAGCGTTGTTCCCAGGCTGAAAGTCAAAACCACAGCACTGCACGAGCTACTAAGAAGGAGAAAAATGACTGCTACTGCTGAACCCAGGACACCTATGATGCTAATAGCTTTTGTGATTCTAAATGTTATTTAACACTAAGTTTGGTAGACATCAAGAACTGATGTTCTATACCCTGATGAGACTTCAAGGAACAAAAATTATGAAATAGGAGGGTTCTTGCATGGCCATTTGTGCCTTTCATTGACACAGAAGTGACTCAAACTGGTGTGCTGTGGTGCCTGGGGACAATTTGATGACTATTGAGATGAAGGTAGTATTTGATCAGTTGTAGCTAATGGCTCCAGTCAGTTCTACTGGTTTTCTTGTCTGATGAGGCTTGCTAACAGCATAAGCTGGTGAATGTAGTGTCTTTGTCCCAAAAAGGTTAGTGAGATATGAATGAGTCAGGTGTCCTGCTGCTGGCAGGATTTAAATTATGCTGAATTTTCATTAGAGCAAGTGAGTTCTGCATGATACAACGTGATTAAAACACTTTTATAAGAGGTCTGTAAGCTAATTTTTACTCAAAATTACTCGTGTTTTAGGATCACATTTTAATATAGCTAATTGCTTTTGAGAAAGTTTGAAGCACGTATTCTGTGAATAGAAAAAAAATCTCACTTTCTTCTATACAGAATGTATCAAAATCAAAGATGAAGAAAAAAACAACTAAAACCCAAGAAGCCAAAAAAATCTTGAAGAAGAAATTTAAAGTCAACACAAAAATAGTCTTTACTGAAGATGGAGAGGTAAGATCAATTGAAAATAACTGTATTTTGGTGGGATATGATGCTGCATATTTTAAATCTTCCAAATTTGTATTGAATTGTAGATGAATTGAATTTGTAGTTTCTATAAAGACAAAAATAGTTGTACTTTAGATGCATATAAAAAAGATGCACTTTTTAAAAGTGTGTGGTTTCTGTAATTGGTATAAGTTTTGCAAAACTGTTCAGCTTCCACTTAGAATGCAGTTCCATTGGGAAAAAGGAATGCTGAGCACTGATCTCTTTTCACCTTTGTGTGTATAAGATACTTGTATGAGAGCTGTTAGTGGATATACAGAACCCTGCCTCTTTTTTGCCCATTATCCTCAATTTCAGGAGAATGAAGAGCCTATTTTTTCCTTAGAGAAACGTAAACCAGTTTTCCTGTAGCTATTTGCCAAAGCTCCCCCAAGTCTTGAGTTACTGTACTGCAATTAAAAGAAGCCTCTGGTTTTCCTTCCAGCATTCACTATTTCTAGATTAAAAGTTTTGTTAGGAAAGCTAAGGAAGTACCACATTTTCACCTACTGGTGCTGATGTAGTGCATTGAAATTTGCCAGTAATTTAATTGGATCTTTTAATAGCCTCTGGAAAAATGTATTGATTTTATACTGAAGGGAACTATAGTGGATGCTAGTCACTGTAAGGTTTCATTGGGGCGATAACCTCACTAGCAAGTCTCCATGCTCCATAAACTTTTTTAAGATTTGATTTCAGTGCTTCAGATGCTGTGTACGTTGCTTTTCCACTTCCAGCATTAGGAAAAAAAATAGCTTGGTTTTTTTTTTTTTTTTTTTTTAAACTCTAGATTAATTTCAGTAAGACATAAACTGAAAGAGAGGTTATCTTTGCAAGTATGTAATTTGCTTTTGTGACCAAATAAACTAAAGCATTTTATCTTGCAGGTGAAGGTAGTATAGGCGTGTAATTAATGATGTTAGACAAAATCTGAAGGGTTTTAGAGGTTGCCCCATTGACTGGGAATTATATCTTCAGATATTTTTAGACATTCAAAAGCTGTTGCTTTTATAGAGATGTTTTATTTGTCTATGCAATGAAGCAGAAAGGAGTGAGGATGAAGGAAAAATAACTAGCGTAAAGATTATACTTAGAAAAGCAACACAATAGAGAAGGGATGACTTAGTTAAGGAAACATAAAGTTTGCATCTATGGATGTTGTTCCTGCTTTTTTTCTGAGCTCTGTAAAACTGTGCTTTTAAAGTTTTACTGTTCTAGTCCACACACTTCTCTTTGATAAAATAAAACTCCTTTAGGAAATGCATCTTTCTGGAAAATACAAGAACACAAACTCCATTTCACAAAAGGAAGTAGAAACAGTAGGCTGGCTTTATCAGTGTCCAAGTGAATAACACTCTATGTGCATTCGGGAGTCCTAAACATGTTTGATTTTGTAATTGTATCTGAAAGACATTCTTTATTTTCTGCCATATAGTTTCTTTTTAGCAGTTACTACTCTACTAGTCCATAAGCAAGAATGATTTTGCAATGACTACCCCCAAATAATGTCTGCTCATACCATGAGGTATAAGCTATTAGGTCACAAGATAAGTGGGGATATTTTTTTGGTGAATATGTAGTCTTTGTCTTTGCTCTAGAGCTTCAGATATTTTAGGAAGGCTGGATGTGTTCAGCGTGTCATCTGCAAGTCAAACTTGAATCATCCTTGCTTCCCCCAGAACATTAACCTGCCATCATGTTTTTTTGTGTACTGTGTGATGAAGGCTTGTTTCATTTTTATCTCAGTTAATGTGTTGCAGTATTGATTGTTTATGTAAAAACATACTGTTTAGATTTAGCTGTGTTCTGTTTTGTTGCATATATTGTGGAGAGTCATTTTTTTAAAGTAAGTATCATTTTTCTCCCAGAATGACTAGGAGGATTATAAATTACTTGTTCCATTAGGCAGAGAGAGAAAAATACGGGAAGAAGTTCAAGTGAATCCATTAAACAGGAATAGGGTGTAATGGAGATATTTTTTTCAAATACTGATTTTTGACTGAATGTGATGTTAAATAATGTATCTGAGTTTGTATTGTGAAAAAGTATTGTTTATTTCCTTTCCAAATGGTCTTTCTTAGTCTAGAAAAATAAGGTATCGGAATATTTAGGGCATCAAAACTTTGATATAAAAAGAATGTTTCTAACCATTATTTTTCTTGTTGACATGTGTAATTCAGTTAGTGCAGCAGTGGCCACCTGTGCAAAAATCCAGTTTGGCGCAAGCAGATGAGGAAGATGATGCCAGTGGTATCAACTTGGATAAAGCTAAAGAGATACTACGGGAAGAAGACAAATTTGACAAAGAAGAATATAGGAAGAAAGTAAAGGAAAAACATAGGGTAAGTTGATTTCTACTTCAGTTACTGAAGTGCAGAAATAGATAATGTGATATGGATTGCTCAGTGAAGAAAAGTACTTAAATATATTTGTGAAATGAGTACAAGTTCATTTAAATTTTCAGGACTACATTGCACTCAGGAAGACTGTTCTGACCTAAGTAGCTGCATAACGCAAAGCCTTATGCAATACCAGTTGAGGGTAACATTGGAGCTTAATTTACATGTTTAAAAAATCTGCTAAGAGTTTAGTGGGAGCATAATTTTTTTTGAGCACTGTTCAGTGAAAGGATATGTTTCACAAAAGGAAAGTGTTGTTTGGCATATGTGCTCTAACATGCTGAAGATGTTTAGGGGGAAGGGGAATTGAAAGAGTGTCTCTGAAATGTCTTCAGACTACCACTTGCTCAACGTTCAGTATTACATTTCAGGTAGGCAAAAGTGCTAACTTTTTGCATCAGTGTTACTGGGGCTATTGGAATGTATTTCACGAGTTATTCAAATACTGTCATATAACTTTGGCTGTAATTTGAAAACTTCAGTATCTGCAGTCTGTCTTCTCTCTGTATTATTTTTCATGGATCAAAGTAGAGTTTTCTGCCCTTGTCATGTACCAGTCAAAAGGAACACAGCCGGGTGTCTTTGAATATAAGAATCGCTCTGTTAGTCACTGTGACAAGGGCTTGTGTTTCTCCGAATAATGGATGTAAGTGAGATCCCAAGACTACATGTTATTAAAGGCCTGCTTTGTACTCAAAGCTGCTAATTTTCAAAGCATTAAAGGTGGTTTTTATTGCTCTGCTCTGCAAATGCTGACTTTATCCAGTTTGACTTTATCTACTGATTGCTTGTGATTAGTGCTAGATGTTTTAATGTCTATGAAGGTTTGTATTTGAGCAAAATAATTTGGAGGGGATTTGTGAAAGCTTCAGGTTACATTTAGGCACTGGTTTATTCCAGCTGAAGTCAAAGCATACTTCACACATTTAATTTGAAAGTCTACTGTAGTCCTGGTACAGTCAGTTGGCATCTACAAAAAAATCTCACCTTTCCTTTAGCAAAGTTTTGCATTTGAAAGTAGTTGCAAAGAAATGTCTTCTGTGCTACAGACGAAATCATAGACAATTTTACAGGAAGCAGGGCTATCAGATTTCAAGGATGCAGCTTAATAAACTAAGAAGGAGAGACTGATTTATGATTTTTGAATCAATCTGCTAGTCACTATCAAATTAATACACTTTGAGTGATGCTGTTGTACATTTGACATCAGACTTCAATGATTAAATAAATATTTTGTTACTTGGTCTGTTAACAGCTTCCTCATTATAATGCTGAGGAGAACAAATGTCATTGATCAGATATTTGCCTGCATTAAAAGAAAAAATTAACTGTGGAGATACTATAAAAAGAGAATGCCTCTTTTCAAAAATGAAGCAGGCAAAATGGACGGGACTGGCTGTATCATCAGTATTGTGGAGGTTTTATTGTAATTATGGAAAGTGTCAAGTTTCTTGTAACCTAACTCACTGCATGGGTGTTTTTCATATTACACCTAATTACTATTTTTTTGAAATGAAATAAAAGACATGAATGGTAATATGTCAAAAAGAAACATTAAAAAAAAAAAAAGACTTCTGATTGAGGTACTGTGAAATGTGTGTCTAGCTTTTTAGGGCTGCCTTCCTGCACTCAGTCGTTGCATGCATGTTCAGATTTTTTACTTGTGGCTTAACAACTGGAGGTGAAAAATAGCTGATATGGTAAATTCTCTGTACATGGTGAAGTATTCAGTTTCCTGACTGTAATTTAATTTTTGAGATGGTATTACAAACAGTTTAGTAGCCTAATATTCAAACTTAAAGGAGATGAAACTTAAAAGGAAAGATGTGGCAAGAAGGTGATAGGTGAGAGTTCAAGATTTACTTTGGTAGAACATCATTTGCCTCCTTGTCGTCTCACTAACCTTGTGGTTAAATATGTTTCACCGCCCTCACTTCAGAAGGCCTTCAAGTTTGAGATACCAATTCACTTTAGCTATTAATTAATTCAGGCTATATAAGGGAAGGCTGCCACACTAAGTCATCCTTTATGTCTGTGATTCTAGACAGTCAGCTGTTGCTGCTTAGGAAATAGCTGTGATTGTAATAGTTGAGCAAGTATGTCGAGTCTTGGTCTTTTGTCTTATCCAAGCTGAGTCAAGCACTACCTCCTTTCTCTTGAGTTATATTAAGCTGGGCTACTGATCAGAAGATCCGCTGTTCCAGTGACCCATGAAAAAGCTACATTGTTATGTGGGGCAGCTATTATTTTTTTTTCCTTAACAGAAAATGTGTAATTAGTTAAATTCACACAAAGTTCTTTGGCATAATTTAGAAATCCTAGATAAGTGTCACAGTTAATTTTAGCAATTTCAGCCATTGTTTTCTCACTAATATTTTTTTGGAATTTATTGCATTGTCAATAGGAAGAGTTGTCAGTCATTCATTAACAAAGAATGCTAGGGGAAAATTTGAACTGCCTCACAGTAAAAAAGAACCATGTGGCCACTTTCACAGTGGCTTTCCAATGATGTTTAAAAATTCTCCAACCTCATAAGGTTTCCATTCCTGAAAGATAACATAATCACTCAGCAGCAGATACTTAGTTGGGTTTGAACCTTTGGCTGGCATATCAGTGATCTGAAGGAAGAACAACTGCCCAAGTCCATGTGTCATAACTGTACTGCAGAAACCTGAGCAAGTGTCTGATTGTTGTCTGAATTTGCTCTTAAAAGTTGGGTTTAGTGTGTAAGCTTCCCAGGCTGGTGGTGTAACTTATTTCTCAGCATTGTTTGGAAGGAGAGGTTGAAACCTAAAAGAAATTAAAGTGCGTTACCAACAAAGGATATGAAAGCAACAAAGAGGCTAGGAGACTTTCTTGAGTTATTTTCATAACTTCAGATTTTGTGCAAGTATGGATGTCTTAGTGTCCTTTCTTGTGTCATTGTAAGAGGAGCTTTTGATAGTCACGTACTTTGATCCCATCTTACACATCCCCTCACTGGCACTTAGCAATCCCTTTTATACAAAGTCTTAAATTCATCCCTTGTGACTGTCATTGCTTCTTTTAAAATCCTCCATACTTCACTCTCAGCTAAAATACATTATGGCTTAGCACGAACTCTTGTCATCTGACCTTTCCTTCTGCAATAGTGCTAATTATTTCATTCCCATCTTTGTTCTAATTTCCTTCCCACAAGCAGACTGCTGTAGATTTTTGTCCATTTGACATCTTTTCTAACAGTATATGTGACAACTCCCTGTTTCTTGGTTTTCTACCTTGATTACTGAATTCTCCTACAAGAATTCTAGCTTTTTGAAAAAGCCATGGTTAATTTTTTTCTGTCTGCTGTTGCTTCAGATTTGTTCAAGATCTTTGCTTAACTTTTCCATTAATCTAACTTTTTCCTCTTCCTTCACTTTCAGCAAGTTCCAAATGTGACTGTATCTTGATTTGTATTTCCTCCTCTAAATTCCTTTTTTTTCTACTGCAGCTGATACTGCTGGTTTGTATATTTGGCAGTTTTAATTTCTTTCTTTAGATCAATTGTTGATACTTGCTAAATCTAATAAAGCTATTATATAGGTAGAAGATCATTAGAGACAAATGCACTTTCGTTCTCTATAACCAAATGTAGCAGTCTACTACATGGTTAGGTGCCTCAGTAATCAAAAAGTCCTTTGAAGCTGAATGTATGCTAAAAACTGAAGTCTCTACATTGGCTTTAAAATTGTAACTTAGAATAACAAAATAATTTACACAATGCTATGAGAGCATATGTTGTTTCATCCAGTTTTCTATATCTTGCCCATGAATTCAGATTTTGATTTACATTGAGAGTCAATGTATAAAAAGCAGTGGTTTTATAAAGCTTGTTATTTTCTAGGTCATCTTCCATTAAGAATCCCTCTCATACATTTTTTTTCAGTATAATCTTGAAGATTAAAGGGGTTTGGGGGGGGGGGGAAGAAGGACTTCTTAAAATCAAAACTAGCACAAAATAGCTTTTTTACTTGGTGAATATGGCCAACAGATACCAGGGTGATTGAAGTCCTCCATGAGGACACGGGCTTAGGAGCAGCCTTATGCTCACATCTGCTTACTGGGGGGTTCATTCACACAGTCTTCCTGATCAGGTGGCCTGTAGCAGACTCCCACAGTAATCTCCCCCATCGCAGTTCTCCCTTTGACCCTAACCCGCATTCATGAAGTGCTTGGATTAGATGTGTGTTGCAGTGCCTTAGGGCTTGTGGGAACTTGCAAAGCAGCTACACTATAATTAGGTTTCCTTCATGAGTCTCACAGTTTATTATCCTCTCCTTCCTCTGCAAATGGGGAATATTTGAAAATCAGGTGGATAAAAATAAATAAAAATCTGAGGTATAATTGTGATATAATTAATGCTTATTGAAGTTTTGGAGGCAAAGTAAATTTTAGCAGTTGAGCACAAGGGAAAGGGCAGTAACACTGATCAAGATGATGTGAAAAGAATTCTGCATTAATGGATATTTAATGACAGCCCAGCAAGAGGTATAGATTTGAGCTCTTTTGAAATGTGTAAAGCGTTATAAACAACAATAAAGGGAGAAGTGAATAAAGTATTCAGAACATGTTTTCACACTCCATTTTTCAGGTGTTCAATTGAAAATGCACTGTTGTTAGGAGAAAAATAGTGGCAGAGAGGGATTCATCTTGCTTCTTAATAACCTCTCTTTCCATATTACTAACCCAAGCTCAGAAAAATGCCCATTGGCGCTGAAGGAAAAGTAAATAGGAGCCTTATTTCTTAGCTCCCTTTCCAGCAAGTAAGATACACTGTGAACTTGGCACGATCAGTGTAAGAAGATGGCTACAAGTACTTTTTCTCAAAAAAAAAAAAAAAAAGTATTTTATTTGGGTGTATTAGTACCAAGTACACATAGGTACACAAACTGAGCCTGTCTTCAAGGGCCTATACTGCAAGATACAGTAGTTCCCTATCTCCTTGGAAGGCATTTAAACAACTGCGTTTAAGCTCTGAGAGGAAACTTGGGACATTTTGTGTCCCTTCTGCAGCTGAAATGGTGCTGATATGTGACATGTGAAGTTCAGAGTTATGTGGTCTCTTAGTTTTGCTTATGCTGCTATTAATTCAATAGAAAATACAGAACCATTTTAGAAACAGTGTTGAAACCAAGTACCTCTGTTTGGTTTGTCTCATGTTCCCTAATTTGGTAGTAGGAGAGTGGATAGTTTTAATGAGGAGGATACACTGTAGTATTTCACCCTTTGTATACTTGCTTTCCCAAATGTTATCAATTATATATTTCCAAGGCTAAAAGAGGAAATTCTTCATACCAGACTTCATGGAAAGACTTTTATAAAATAAGTAGCTTGCAGTTTCAGGAAGAGCATACTTACCCCAGTGAATTTATTCAGTAACTTTCTGATTCAAATTCATTCTTGAAAGTGGAAGATTGCAGACTGGTAGAGGAAGACAAATCCCTTGGATTACAACTCTGGAGGTTTCTTCTGCAGGTCTGTTAGATAGAGGCTGCTGCTGCTGTTCCAGGTTACAGATCCAGCTCTAGCAAGGCTGCGCATGTATTGCACAGATACATACACAATACACACATGGATAGCCACAGAGACTAGAGGGGCAGAAAAGATAAACGCAGGCAGCACTCACATAAGCATGAACAATACGGGCAGCACAAGCTTATTCCTTCTTGTTGGCTGATTGGAGTTGACATTTGTTAGCAGAACTGTGAACACCCTCACTCCCTTGATTCACAAGCACTCTCGCATTCAGTGATCCCTTCTATAATAGCATGGGCCCTAAATATGTCTGATATGCTAACCTGCATCACAGGGCTCTTACACAGTCACTGGCCTTGACCTTGGGCTTTTCCAGATGCTGGTCTTCCCACACAATCTCACTCACAGTGGCTTTCAAAAATCTGTAAGTTTGCACTTTCCCATGGGACTGATAAACAGAGGTTGAAGGAGGTGATCTATCAGTGACTAAGGGGTTCAGGTCTGTTGTTACTGTCTGCCTTACTGCTCATTAGCGTTAGCGTTGCTTTTCCATTTTTTGAAGTTTTATTAACCCTGAAAACCTCCAGGTTATCTCCAATATTAAAGGACTTTGTGGCACAATCAAAGAGACTACAGGTTCAGTCCCACTTGATAGCTGGTGTTCACTTTATTGCTTTTCATACTTTGTCTTACTGTTAGCAGGATGTCCTTGCAAACCACATTGTTGCATTCAAGGTATCCTTAGAGAGACCACCCAGGTAGATTTAAACATCGAGTTCAAAAGCAGTGTTTTCTAATAATTTTTGCATCGGTCTATAGAGGGAAAAGTTGGAGAGTCTAACTTCATTAATTTTATATTAATTCACATATACTTCTTTAGAATCTGGAAAGAATGCTTCCTCTAAGGAACCAAAATGGGAGTGACAATACGAGGGATGATATAACACTCATATCAAGTTTAGCGCTGATGCTCAAAAAGCATGAACATTACTGGTGGCATTTGGGTAAAGTATACCTAGCATGCTTAGGGAGGGTACTTGGAGAACCATGGTAACCCCGTAATGACTTAAAATCTGTATGAGTTGAATTGATCCAGTGAAAGATGTACTTGATGTAGGAATTTGAAAAAAGAGACATAATAAGTTTACTTGTCAAGGAAGAATTCTCTTCCTTTGCATCCTGCAAGGTTAGAATCAAACTCTGAGTTTATTTTTAAAAGCAATAATGCTGGTAACTTTAAGTAGTAGGAGAAGAACGGTGTGAGCAAATCAGTTGTCATTTTTTATTTACAGTGGATTATTTTTCCTTTATGTAGCTTGTGCCACATTGCATTCCTTGGGGTTTACTTCCAACTTTAATGGTAGCTTTTGTGTTCTCCAGCCTCTGCCACAATCGTCTTCCCATGCCTTGGCTGGGCAACCCCATGGTTGGCTAAGCCATGGCCCAGGTGGGGAAGTTCTTGGGTGAGAATGTCCTGCACTTTATCCTTTGTACCCTTTCCTGTTGCAGTCCTGCTACAATGAGAGCAATAGGCTCTGTCTCACTCCCAGTCCTGCTTTTGCAGATGATTGCTGTTGATGACAGAGTAGTTAAGATTTAAATGTGTTTGGTTGGAGTTTTGTACAGTAATACTGAAAGTACTTGTACGTACTGTAATAGAACACTGAATACTGTGTTAAAAATTATAAAAAAATATATTAAAATACATATATCCAATAAATAAAAATAGATTCTAGACAGCAGAAACCATTCAGTATGCTGAAGATAAATGCACCCATGAAAAATAGTATTTGTATTTCAGTACTATTTCAAACTACATTTGAAATCAATCAATACATTAATTCTGAAGAGAGATTGCATCATATTTCAAGGGAAATAATCTGAAAGGGAAAAAAAATCTCAGTGTAGTATTATGCTCTTTATTAAGTGAAGCGCTTGAGTAGTCCTTCACTTTGAGGTGAAATTTGTCAGATTTCAGTGTAATTGTACAGTTGGTTTAATGTGGTGCTGGGTGAGGATGATAAAGTGTGTGCCAGTGTAGGAGCAAACCATTAAGGGAAGAAGGTTGCCGAGAGGAGCGTTTAGCTAAACAGCAAAGAAGAAAAGTATTAGAGATGTGTTAAATAAATCAGGAGAGTATTACTTTGTTAGAAAGCCTGTCCTAGCCCTTTCATAGCTATTGTGCACAGGCAATGCTGCTGTTACGTTCCAAGTGCAGAGCTATTAAGATAAGGGGAATGAACACTGACAAGTGGGTTGACAAGCATCCCTTTTCAGTCTTAGAAGCAGCATCCATCCAGCCTTGCTCTGCTGCTGGGGGAGGCAAGGGCTTGCTCATTATTTGCTTTTCTTTCTTTTCAACAGCTGGATAGGCTACACTTAAAGCTTGAAGTGCCCTTGAATATTTTCTAAGAGTTTTCCAGCAAAATTAGAGTTCTTGGCCTCATCTTGTTGATGTGAAAAATAAGAAAATGAAATAACTGAGAGTAGGTTGTTTGTGTACACCCTAATCAGATGAATGCCAGGAAAGCACAGCTGTGGGTGGAGGCTGAAGTAGCTCAGGCTTAACTTCAGCTAAAGTGAATTTGTAGCTTTAGTGTTGTAAGGGAACTTCTGTGCCAGGCTGCATGTCCTGTCAGAGGATGTAATGGAGGAGGTAATGGCTCAGCTGCCCAAAATGCTGACATCTACCTGCCGTGGCTTTTTGAGGCAACCAAGCAGCTTCTGCTGGGAGCTGCACCCTTTGCTCGCTGAGGACTTGGGTGCTGCTGGATACTTGAATCTGTTTGTGCAGATAGTTGCAAGGATTTCTTCCTCTCTTAGATCTGGTGTATGAGAGCTGAGTGTTTCCTTAAGAGTGGCTGCATTGAGACAACTCAAGAGTCTATGACCTGTCTAGATTATAAATTCCCACTCTTACATGGAAAGCAGCCACAGGATCAAATGAAGTACATTGTCATTGGCCTCTTCCCTCTGATTTTATGTAGAAAATACTAGCGTGTTTTGCAGTGCAACTACTGTTGACTTTGTCATTAAGATTTTGGCTCGCAGCTTTTAATGTTACTTTTAAACACTATTAACTAGCCTAATTCCTGATGTAGTTAAACTGTATTTTGTATTGACTTAGGGTTGCCTTTTTTCCAACTGTCTCTAAGACTTTTTCCAATGCTTGTTTAATGCTAAGATTGCAGCTGTGCTGTCTTTCACATGCCTTTAATGCCACACTTTTTGTATGTTGTCTTAAATAAGTCATACTAGACCTCTGTGTTTCAGTTTCCCTACTTATAAACATCAGCTCTACAGATGGGGTTTACATCATTATGCTAATATAGTTTGTTGCTTGAAGAGATTATTTAATAGATTTCTAAACTCAAATGCTAAGAGATTAAAACAAAACAAACATAAAATAATCAAAAAGCTTTTGCTTTTTTTCTCTGAAAGTATTAAGATTTGTTTATTTAATAGTAACCAATTTTGAACTTGATTTCCAGTTTGTTCTTGGTTTTGGGTTTGTGGGGCTTTTTTAATAGTATTAAAAGAAATACTAATAAGTTGATTCAGTTTTATCTTTCAGTTGGGAATGTTGATTTGTTCTGGTAGTTGGAGCAGTGCTTGCATGTAGATGATTTGCTAATCTCTATAACAAGACAAATATTAAACTGCATGGCACAAGCCAGGTTGGATGGAGCTTTGAGCAACCTGGTCAGGTGGAAGGTGTCCCTGCCCGTTGCAGGAGGGTTTGAACTATATAATCTTTAAGGCCACTTCCAAACTGAACCATGCTAGGATTCTGTGATTCTGTGATAGCAGTAATAAAATGTAGCAATGGCCAAAAAGTGATCGCTGAAACAGAATTTTCTATATATTCATTCCTGCTCCATTCTGTTTATTTTGAAGTAATTCTGGGTTTCATTCCATCCACCTGTGAGAGAAAAACCATCATAGAAGAGGGCACAGTTTGATTCTGTGTTGGCTCATGTATGTGTTGATTGTATAGCTGAAAGTTATTAATCTTGCTTTATGGGCTGGTGCTATATTTATTAGAGCTGGATTTCAGATACTAAGTTGCTTGCAAGCTGACCAGTTTAAAATAAAAATAATCATAAAGTCATGTTTTGTATGTAAGCAGCACAACCTTGCTGTGAAATCTGAGAGAAGACAAAAGTGGGATACCATAGTGTCACTTATCAAGTCACTTTGCAGAGCATATTTGTGGTTTAAATCTAAATGGAAACCAGCTCTTGGATACAATGATGACACTGTATGAGAGATGCTATGAACTTCAGAACAGTTTTCTGCAGCACAGCTGCCTTGCTTAACCATGTTCTTCTAAAATAACAAGAGAAGGTAAACCACCAAGAAGTGATACCGACTACCGGTATTAACTAAGATGCATTTCCAAATGACAGCTAGATATTTCCAGGCAAAAGAGTGATTTGTTCCAAACCTGAGCCACCCCTATGGTCTGTTGTGTGGTAGACCATTACCTCAGCTCTTAAATAGAATGTGTTGGTGGCTGCAGATTACGGCATCAGTATGTAAAAAGATCAATTATTAAAAATGCAGCATTAAAATCTTTGATCAAAACCTGTGGGAGTTTTTGAGCATTTAAATAAAAAGACTTCAGATGACTCAGTTGAACATGAAATTTTTATAGGAAGTGGGTTTGCCCAGTACAGGAGCACATTACAAACTAGAGTGGGTTCACCTGAGGTCACTGAGATGATGGTCCTGTGAGGAGAGACTGGGAGAGCCGGGTTTGTTCAGCCTGGAGCAGACGCAGCTTTGGGGGCGCCTGGCAACAGTCCCCAGTACCTACAGAGGCATCATGGAGGGGACGGAGATGG
Organism: Coracopsis vasa; assembly: GCA_026283785.1. Taxonomy (NCBI): domain Eukaryota; kingdom Metazoa; phylum Chordata; class Aves; order Psittaciformes; family Psittacidae; genus Coracopsis; species Coracopsis vasa. Next base: position 22,178 of record JANHGB010064037.1, on the reverse strand, counting down.
ACCTGATCTTTTCATGGGAGTGCAGAGCAAGAGGATGAGAGATGGTGGCAATAAGTTAAAACAAGAGATTCAGCATGGATGCAAGGGAAACTTTTTCTGTGTGAGGACAGTCAGGTGGTGGCACAGGTCACCCAGAGATGTGCAGTCTCCAGTTGTGGGATTTTGACTCAGCTGGATGAGGCTCTGTGCAGCTTAGCCTGACCTCAGAGCTGACCCTGCTGTGAGCAGGAGGTCAGACGAGAGACCCTTTGATGTTCCTCCCAGTCAGGATGATCCTGTGACTCTGTGAATGCCAGGTGTTGGTTGAAATGTGTTATCTGTGCTTCTGAAGACAGATATGTAGTGTGAAACACAGTGGAAGCAGGGCTGATTTTGACTTTGGCTTCTGAAAGGCACTCCTAACTCCATCTTCGTGCTCATGTGGCATCCTGTGCAAAACCTGCTTTTGTTTTTCATTGACGAGGTACCAAATTGTGTCTCTCCTCCTCAAAAAACCCACACCCAACCAAACAAAACCCACTAAAAAAAAACCCAAAAAACCCCAACAACAAAACCCCCCCAAAGTCTTGACAGCATCTCCTTTGATTGCTGCTTTCTTGTTTTTCTTTTGTATTCCTGATTTCAGTCTCTGCATCTATTAACTTTATAATCTTTTTGTGTCTTTACTGTTCTTTAGAGATGTGTGTTATGCTGTCTGATATACTACTCTTATATGGCATTATGTCAATCTCCTGCTTTCATAGCTGTCTTTTCAGTGCTCTGTTTTAAATCCCTTTTGCAGGAGCTTTGACTGCTGCTGAATGGGCTTTAGCCTGTGGCTCTAGTTAGGTCTTTTCATATTCTGTAGAATTCTTCTAACTAAAATTTTCTGGACTATCCAATTTAAAAACTGCTTTATCCTACTTTGTGATATCTGGTGTGTTACTTTTGCTCTGTTCTGTTTTACTTTTTTGGTAGCAAAGTTTGAAAAGGATCACAGATTTAGCTGAAGAATCATAGAATCATAGAATAGTTAGGCTTGGAAATGAATGAGAGAAGTGGTGACACCAAAGAGTGAAGAACACACACTAAACGATTTAAAAACAGAGTGGGTGGAAGTGGAAAACTGAAGTGAAATCGTTAGAAAAGCATTAAGTAAAAATGATCAGAAATGAATACAAATTTTACTTGGAAGAGAAGGAATCATAAGATCGATGATGTTATGGCTGTGAGGTCATGATGGTCAAGCTTGCTGGAGAGCAGACTGGCTGTGTCTCTGCCAGACAAGACTTCGTCCTGGTGGCTTCTTGCCCCATATGATGCCCTTGTGGCCTTACATATAATTACCTTTTTAAATTGTTTTTTCTTAATTAAACCTGAAATAAGACAGCTGTGTTTTATCTGTCTACAGTGATGGGGGTTTTGTTTTGTTTCATAGCATGTGTTGAAGGCCCGGGCATGTAGCTCTTAGTGTATTGAGGTGTTTGTAGCAGACAACTTTGCACACAGCATTGAATAAATGTATAAAGCAGAGAGACACAAACCTTGTGCAGTTCTGTCCCTGTTGTTTGTGTGGGTGGGTGAACTCTATCTGTTTAGTTTTGATTTGGAGAAGACATAAACTTAGTCAGAGTTTGAAAGTAAGCTAACACTTCTGTAGTTTGGATAATTGGGAGAATAAGAAATGGCACATACCAGACAAATGGCTCAAACAAAACTGGATTTAGACACCAATTTTGAGAATCTTGACAGCTGTGTTCTTCTCCCGGGTCTGCACTCAAACACACTGCTTTTCCAGACAACTTCATGTGGTACCTACCAGTATGCTTTGGTAGCATCACTGTTGTGATATAGTACCAGGACTGTACAGCTGGAACTGTAGCTTTCTCATTACTCCCACAAGTGAGATGAAACATGTCTGGTGCTTCAGCCTTCTCTGTGTGGAGATACTGCACCTGGACTGATGTCAAAGTAACGTCCCCTTTAATGTAGACTTGGTTCTAAATGTGCTGATGCTAAAAATGGCCTATTCCAGAAACATTTTTATGCTATCATAAAAAGTTTTCAATACCAGTGTCTTCAGCATCCCTAAGACAAAAGAAAAGGAGGGAGCACTGTGCTTTTATAAGGGACCTCACCTCATGTGCCCTTGCCTCATGTGTCCTTACCTCATGAAATGGGTAATTTAAAGGATGTTCAGTTGCAAGGACATGACAGACTCTTTATTACAGATAATCCTTCAATTGCTTTAAAAATAAACTAATCCCAATAAGAACAACAACCACAAAAGCAGCAATAGATGTCAATTGAATTAAATACCTTGGCCTCTTTTGTATGCTCAGAGATCTGGCAGGCAGCTCTGAATGAATTTTATCATTCTGTTTTGCTCATTTTCCCATAGCAGAATCAGTTTGGAGAAGGGAATTTAATGTTATGGTTTCTGAATCAATGCAATCACTAAGCAAATGCTGTTATAAAGTGTTTGTTAATAATGGAGGTACGAAAGCTAGCCGGAATATATTTTAGCTTTCACTCCCCACTTGTTTTAGCAATTCTGAATTTAGGAAAATGATCATTTTAGTTTGTTAAATGGTTTGGATTTCCTATTAAGCCACTGAGAAATAAAAGAAGTTGGATCTCTTGGTGCCATTTTAACTACTTTGGTTTAGAGACAAATACAGACTTTGTCAAAATACTTAGCTGCATAATTCCTTTTAAGAGTAGCAAGTCTCAGTAAAGATAAAATGTGAGTTTGAATAATTCTTGTAGTTTTATTTCCTTTAAAAGCAAGAAGAGTAAGTAATATCTCAATTAAGGTCTTTGTCATTTTTTATCAGTAAGATGTAGGGTGAATACCACTAGTATAGCATGTGTGAATTAAAAACATCTAGATGGTTCAACTTTAATCTTAAACTATTAAAAGAAAATTAAACAAACCAGAAACCCCCAACAAAAACCAACTCAGCAGCTTGCTTTAAAACTGTGTATCTTGTTTGTTTCAGGAGAAAAGGCTAAAAGAAAAAGCAGCAAGGAGAGAAGCCAGGAATAACAACGCACAGGTAAGGATTTTTGTTGTTTTGATCGAACTACTGATTGTGGGGTTGAAACTGTTTAATTATTTCATTCCTGCATTAATAAACAGTGTTGTGATTAATGACTCTTTAAAGGCGTTTTCTGTTTGCTTGCCTTTCCTACTCCTTTGCTTTCATGTGGTTACAATGACTTCTGTGTAAGGATACTGAGAAAGCATGAATGTGTGTGTTTGTATAAATATATAGAATGTATGGAAGTCTTTTGGAATTGCAGCCTCTTTAATCTTTGTATAAAGTGAGTCGCAATTTCAGCTGCAGTGCTGATGCCACTTTTTTTTTTTCTCTGAGTGCCTGGCCATGTTTGTAACTCTTTTTGGGGTGTGGGGTGTCAAATCTCATTTAAATGTGTTTCTGCTGAACTTTTTCTTTAAACAGCAAGTATTTATGTTGAAGTTTATTCCTTCTCCGTGTTAGACCCACTAGTAAAACCTTTGCTGTCCTTTTCTTTAAATCTAACTAATTTTCTGAAGGCTGTTCTAGATTTTTGTATTGCTTGTGATAAACTGCAATTTCATTCAGTTGCAGTGTTTTTTTCAGAATATGGACATAGTAATGTGTGTCATTTCTCATGCTGCATCTCCTTATGCTACACATGGATGGTTACAGTTTGTTCCTGGCACTTAGGAAATAATCTTACTCCCTTGAGAAGATCAGTAATGTTCTTTGTCCAATTCTTGCAAGCTGGCCGTGTGCTGGATGGCTGAAGTATAGGAAGATGCTTCCTTCTGTAGTTCTGAAGTGGAAAGTAATTACAGTTGAAGATGAAAAGCCTAGTTATACTAAGTATTAAGTGCAATTCTGTCTTCAGAGATGGCAAGCTGTGGGAGCTGTTGGCATCGTGACTCCCCAATCAAGCAATAGAAATCTTCTGCATGTAATTGAATGTATAGAGATGCATGCTTTTTAATGTATTGAGCAAGCATTTTAGGAAAATTATGGAATGAATGATTAACAAACATCTTAATATAGGGAGAAAACATTGATCAAATCAGGCTGTATTGCACTCATAAATGCTGCTTGTTAATTTTGCCTCTTTTTAAGGAATAAAAAACTCCAACCCAATGTCATGTTATTCAGCAGCTGGAGAAATAAACCCATTCATTTCAAAAGGATATACTTGCTGATGAACTCCTATTCTACTCTGTGACTAGCAAATGGATCTCTCTGTCCTGCTGGAAAATTAATGAAGTTGATGTCTATTGAGGAATGATCTCTCCATGTGAGGGGTGTGTGTCCATAGGTTAAATGCAGAGCCTCAGCCCCAAAACTGCATAAGATAAAACCACAATTTGATGCACTTCTGTCCCTCTTCTGTGCACCATTTGCACTTGGAAAGCTGATTTACTAGTCCTGATCTAGTGTGAGGTTGGCATATGCTTTCTGTGAGAGTACTGACTGTGCAAAAGTGCTACTACTTTGACTTAATTTTATTCCTGAAGTGCTTAGCTCACTCTCTGCAGGAAGGTGCAAGCCTCAGGAGCTGACATGTCTCCTCGATAAAAACTGTTGGGCTCTTTCTCTTATTTAGAGGCTTTTTTTTTGCCAGAGCTGTGTGCAGCGAGTCCTGGGGTTCATTTCAGGGAAAATGCTTCTTTTGGGAAAGGCTGCCAGCTTGGAGCTGGGCCGTTCATGCCTGGAAGTGGAAGGGAGCAGTAGACAGTAGATAAAGGTGGCAGTTTCCATCTGCTAGGTGTCTGAGGAATTAATTAAGAATACCTCCCTGCTTCACAGAATCTCAGAGATGAAGCCATAGTAGCTGAAGCTCTCTGTAGTCCTTGTGGGATATGACTCAAGCAGCTCCTAGGAGACATGCAGGGGGAAGAAAATAAGGAGGAAACAGTGAAACACAGAAACCATTGAAACCAACTAGTTTAGGAAATATATGCTGCCTAAATCAAGAGTTCAAATACATTTGCATTCTCACTAGTGCTTTCAGAATATGGCTTGTGACCCACTTACTCTGCCATGCACAACTCCTTTGGCAATTAATACCTTTTTCTTTCAAGAGAATTAAGGAGAACCAAAACAGCAGAAAAGGTATTTTTAGCTATATTAGTGCAGTTTAGCAGCTGGAAGAATAGGCTAGATCAACAGTTATGAGCAGCCAGCTACTGCAAAGCAGCCGTGGTCATAATTTTTATTCCATGTCTACCCGTTGTTTGTTTTATTAGCTGTGTCTCTCTTGCATTTTAAGCTCCTTAGGTTACAGAGTATTACTTATTATCTTTCAGCCCACCAGGTCTGACATGACCAAAATGGCAATTTACCACTCTAAATATTAAGTGATAATTATTACTTTCGGACCTCTGCTTTAGTATAATTTAGTATAATTATTTAGTTGTTGTATTGCTGGTTGTGCTTTGTTGCTGACTGGACAAAGCCTGGCATGTTATTCTCAGTGTATGCTGGTTTTCTACAAAATGAAAAGGAAATTTATTTGGAACGAAAACTTTATGGTTTACAGTTATTTATTTTCACCCTTTAAGACATATGCTTGTGGGATTTAATCTCAGTCTTAATTTAATCTTACATTCTTGGATTGCAAAACTCTTCGTTTTAGGATTTTCTGTCCTGTACACATTCAATCCTTTCCTGTGCCGGGAATTGTGACTTCCTGACATTTTTCACTTACTCTACATACGATTTTTTTAACACATAGCCTACCTTTTTTAGTAACAGCTTCTCTTCAGTTTTGGGAAGGAAAGGGAATATCTCCATTTTAAGTGGGGGTTTTTTTGCTTGGTTTGAGGGTTTTTTTCTTTTCAGTTTTAATGCCTTGCACAATGGCAGTTTTTTGTCTCTGTGCCAACGAAATGGAAAGATCATAGGGCCTCCTGCTTTTTCTTCTGGAGCAATTGCTCACAGGAGCAATTGCAGAGAAGGTTTTGCTCAGCCTTCGCAGCAGGGCAGGCTTACTGCAACTGGAATTGAACAACCAGATTCTGGCATGCTCTGCTGAATGTGCTTGAGCAGGGGATTAGATGAGTAGGTAGCTGCAGTGTTATTGACTCCACCTTGGATAAATTCCCATGCAATAAGTACGCTGGGTAAGAAGTGAAGGCTCATAAAGGAAACTTCGGAGAAAGTATTTATTGGAATTTATGACCATTAATTAAATTTGAGTGCAAAAAGCTGTGAAAACAGATAAAAGAATTTTTTTCTTGTATTGCAGAATTGAAAGCTTAGGTTTTGGGGGGTATTTTTGCCATCAGATATGTAATTGTCTCCCAGTTCAGGAGAATCTGTTGAGATACTTACAAATGCAGTGTTTTAAGATGACAAAAGCATGTATTTTTTCCTCACTCAGTACTGCTGAAATTGCAGTCCTCCAGCCCTCAAATGAATTTTGGTATTGTTTACTTGAAGATGGTCTAGAGAAAATTAGGCAACCGTGTTGTCTTTTGACCAAGAAGTAAAGTGTAGTGCAGAAGCAGAAGCAATATGGACGGCTGCTCTGAAGCAGTAGCTTGGGGGGGGGTTTCCTGGTGAAGACAGCCCCTGTCCTCAAGCAGGACATCCCTGCGCCATGCACAGATCCACTCTTGACTTTGCTCTTTTACTCCTACTAATCTATCACATACTGATTTCTTAGTATACATAAAAGACTTCTATTTTCGGTTTCAACCAGCATTTAAAGGTCATTGCTGTGCACGCAACTGTTAGCTGCAATGAAGCTGAAGAAGATTGTATTTCTCTTTAGTGAGTTTAGTGTTTTGCTATCCTGGTGCCTTAGAGCAGTATCAATGTTTTAAGAATTATGAAGTGAGGAAGGTTTTGGTTTCTTTTAAAGAAAATTATTTTAGTAGTAAAGGCATTTTCCAGGAGCAGCTGAAGAGGTCTGTGGGTCAGAGTGGGAATCAGGTCAGGAATCAGGAGAAGGTGCAGTTTTCTGCCCCAGTACTGACATGCTTTGTGATCCTTAGCTATCAGCTCCCAACATTGGGCATGAAATTATAACTAGCCTCTAAAAGAAAGGCATCAGTATCTACTCAAATTAGTTCGGATAGCATCTGTAAGTAGTGCCAGGAGGTAAAACTTGCTCAGTTGTGAAAGTCTGGGGCATCAATTCAGCCATAGGCAATCCTTTAGCAGTTCCAACATGCTGGTGTACAAAGCAAAACAAAAAAACCTGAGAAAGGGCTGACTAGCAGACCATAGGCTGCTTATCCAAGGTCCTTAAGAAAAATGTAGCTTGCTGAAATGCTAAGGAAATCCAGCTTGAACACATACTCCTTAGTGAGAGGGTTTTCTGGTTTTAGAAAAGAATGAAGAGGACAAGTCATTGGAATAAAGTTGGGGACGAGGATTGTTATCAGGCAAGAAAACTGACCTCTTCTGAGAGAGATCCAAGTGCTCAGTTGTCAGGGGCACTTTTTCGTAGGAATGAATTCTTGCTGAATAATTGTAGAGCATTAAAGAATCAACAGCAGGATAATAAGTATGCTTTAACTTTTCTCATGTCCTTGCTTTCTCCCCTGCTCTCTGCCCAACATATTTTGGCATTCCTAGAGGAATTAGTGCTTGTGTATGACATTTTACATATTTTTAAAAATATATTCATGATACCCTTAAGATATATATATAATTGAAGATATTCACAAAGTCACAATGAACTTAGGAATCTTTGTACTCTGTTACGGAGTTATGTGAGTACATCTACAAAATACACCTGAGCGAGCAGGAGGCACATGCTTGAAGATATGACAGATTCAGAATGTATAATCCTCAATATCGCATGCTGTTTTCTGCACCTTGTGCCATGCTCTTTTGAGATTTTAATGAGAAAAAAAAAACGCTTAAAACCACAATTTTCTTTTAATCTCCAGTACCCTCCATGGGATTTGAGATACACTTGCTGAGCATAGCTCAAGAAATCTTTGCGTCAAAATTCAAACAATAAAGGGATAGCGTCAGATCTCTTGGGTGGCTATTGCTAGTAATCCACTGGGAGAAATATAATCTTTAAAATATGATGAAAATTTTGCATCCACTCTGTATTTTCCTGTACTTACTGGAACTGACTCATGTTACCCATCAGGGCTGATTCTGCCTTGAATATCCTTTCCCTTGAGATCTAGCCCATGACCTGGTGTTTAGGGTGTAGGCTTCAGGTTCAATGTGGATGTGAACAGTAATTTCAGTGAAGGGGTTTATAGGAGTGAAGGAGGAATTTGGTCTGTGCCTCCTATGAATACAGGTTCTCAAATCCCTTTGATAAGTTTATCTCTGAGTGTTCTTGGGAAAGTCTCCTGGGATGCCCTGCATACTGATTGTTAATGGTGAAGGTACTTTGGTTCTGGATCACCTCTCATGACTCTGTCATTGATGGTGTTGAGAAGCATTTGTTTTTGCTCCATGCAGTTTCTGGAGCTGGAGCAGGGTTTCATGGCTAAATCCTTCTACCAGAAGGTAGATCTGGAGCATATTCATAAAGACCTAAGGAGAGGGTTATGTTGTCCTGATACAGCCTCAGGACAGGCTACATCTGTTTGATGGTTGCAAAGGCCTTAAACTTGTTCTTCATCAGTAATTAGTATCGATTCTGCAAACCACAAAGAACAGCAAAAAAATGAAGCAGTGATACTTCTGTTCAGCTACAAAATCTTCCAATATCTTGTGTGGAGAGCTTACAACTGAGGTTATCATGTGAATTGGGTCCCTTCTTACTTAAAACAATTTAATTAGCCTTAGTTTAGGAGTACCTCTGATCTGTTATCTCATGTTCTGTATGCATACCCAAAAGCTGTAAGTACCTTTATTTCTTCATTGCAGGTTTGCATTTGTATTGTTTTGAATTTCCTTGAGAAGCTCTGTGGATAAACAGAGTAGTTTCAAATGTCAGCATTTTAGCTTACTAATTTAGTAATTTCAAACAGGCTTCTTATGGCAGAATCATGATTTCAAGTTCAAGTTGCTAAATGGAAAATAAATTGCTGGTTCTAAACCACTTGTATTCTGAAATATTTTTAAAATCAATGTATCTTACAATATTTAAATTAATACCCGAAAATGGGTATTATGTGCCTGTATGAAAATGTTGACTGTATTTTGCTTTCTGAAAATGTTGATAATTACAGTTAATATAACACTTAAATTGTTTTAAGTGAAGTCCTGCTTTTTCTGCAACTAAGAATGTATATGATTAGCCCGATTTCTATGTCATTCCTGTGAAAAGGTAACAAGGAAGGATTCTGATGGATTAGTTGCCAGTTATGCACACTTTTGTGAATCTTTTCATTGCAGCCACCAGCACACTAAAGATTTTAAATATATTTGTCAGGTTGACCATTTAAACTAATCGGCCGTAGTCATAGCAATTGAATTTTGTGTGTGTAATATTCACAACTGTTTTTAATCACATGTGGTATGTGATGGCAGTCTGCTGCTCTGCACACAGTAAGCTGGTGATTTACTGGTTGCTGAGGTGATTTCTTCATAGTCATAGCAGAAGCACAGATTACAGGGGCTGTGGACCTTGCACATGCCTACTTATCCCCTGAAGGTCTGCTGGGATGAAGTGGATGCACAGTGGGTCAACACAAATGCATCTTCATTACAGTGTCTGACATTCCTATACTCTGTGCTTTGGTTTGTATTGCTTTCAAATTTATGGTAAAGAGAGGAAACTTTTTTTTTTTTTCCTGAAAAAGTTTTCTTATTTTGGGGAGTTGAAGTTCCAGGGGAGTTTTTGATGATAGATGTAATATTGGATTTGTAAGAGCAGGGGAGCAGGATTTCTGGTATGCTAGCACGAAGGTTAATTGTCTGACTTGATTGCAGATGATTTTCTTAAATTTATAGGACAATCATGAAGAAACTTCTCCAATAGGTAGTCTGAACTCCAGAAAGATTGCACAGTTTAATTCATTATTCTTTAGGGAACTTTTGTTTCTAGAGTGTCCATGTAAGTTTGATAGCACTGGGACAGGAGCTTTGGAGCCATCTTGGACTTCCACTGCTGAGCTTCAGAGTTTTCAACGCATTAGACTAAAAAAATTTGTTTATTTCAGAATCATCAATATTTTGGCATTGTGGAGAAAAAAACCTCAGCATTTTCTTTATCAAAGACTTAGACTATCAAAATTGCAAGTTTGCAAATTGAAATAAGTATGTCCCAACATATATGCATTTCTCTCTTCTTCTTGAACTATGTGTGTTTTCTTATAGTTTATTTAGATTGCATAGTTACAAATAACAGTAGTTGTGGAATTAAGGAGTGCTTTGGCACCATTGCGCCCAGGCTCTTGAATGGGGATCAGCAAATAACTGAGTGGCAACTTGAGTTGCTCTCTGTGCTCCCCTTGATCAAAGGAGATATGTATTATTCCGCTTCAGTTTTCCTCTATCTGTCTCTGTGGAGATTGGGAGCAGGATTCCACCATCAGGTTCCTCCCCGCATATGGAAGTATGATAAAGCGCAGAGAAAGCAAAATTAGAGCTCTGTTAGTCCTGCGCAAATGCTTTTCTGAGGCTAATGATTAAACCCTGGTAGCTAAGGTTATATACATTTTTCCGTATGAATCCCTATTTAATCAATTCAGGCAATGTATTTCAGTTCAGTGCATCTAGAAAAACAGTAGGTATGCAAGAAACCAGACAAGGAACTTCTTGCTCATCGCAAAGTACAAGCGCATATATTCAAGAGTAAAGACCTTCCCACCTGAGCTTCAGATTTCCATTTCAGCATTTACTGAATGTTTTCTTGCTAACTATATAGCATCATGGTCTGTAAACTTAAATAGGGGAAGAAGAGAGCACTGGGACTTCGCTTTATGATCATTGTCCATCAATACATAAGCATTTCATTTTTGAATATGCTCTCTTGTAAATGTGGTGCATGTACAATTTAAGCATAGCTAGCCACTTCAGTGTGGTGTGGAATTTATCAGTAAAGTAGCATCATCTTTCTTCTTGGCTTCCAAAATTTCTTGTTCCATTTCTTCACTGATTTGACACCCTCTTCAACAGTTCCAGTCTGAGCAGAACACGAATGTTCACTTTGCGCCTGCCTGACTCTAGCCAAGGAGTAAGAAGCAATGTATGGTGCTGGAGCAGCACATCCACCAGCATGAAAAGAAGGGGAGTAGGTGGGGGAACACGACTGTTCTAAAGTGTTGTAAACCATCCTGTAGGCATTTTCATCTTAGCAAACAGACTCCTGTAAGAAGTTAATTGTAATGGTACTTTATTTGTTAATCTGCTCTATACTACTAGTTAATAGTGTCTACTAATCAATATTTGAAATTTCTTTTCCTCTGAAGTGCAAAATCTAAAGCTGCTACACTAAGCTCATTTGTTGTGTTCCATGTATGTTTTGAACAGCAAATCAAGTTGTTTATTAGTGTGGTGTTCTTGTTCTCTTTGTCTCACTGAAGTCTTTTGATACCTTGACTAACACAGTGCAGCAGAATTGCCTGGAACTGAACTTTTGGACATCCTAACCCTCTCTTCTGCCTGCACCCTCAATCCTGAAAACATGAGAAACCCCAAACAAACCAGAAGTGATGACCTGAGGCTTGCAGCAGCTTTCACACAGACTTTTTATTTGGGAAGTCGGAATTCCTTCTGGATCAGTAGGTCTTCTTTGGTTCGGTTGTGAAAAGCATGTGTACTCACATGGCTGAATTCTGTCTATATAAATATTATGCAGATGGTTGCATTTCACAAGTAAGCTGTATCAGACTATTCAAACTTGTTTATTTTGCATCTTCATTTGTTCTGGTATTATTCTGAGCCACTTCCCAGCTTTCCTTATGTATTTGAAACTTTCTTTGTTTATAGACTTCAGATGCAGGGACTCTGCTGCATATCTCAGGTATGAGCTTTTTAAGAATTGAGTTAATTTCCTGATGAGTAGGGGTAATCTTTCAGATGTGTTTTGGTGATACTGAGATGCTCATGCAGTAAGGAATCTTAGGTAAATTAAGCAACTCTGTTTTTCAGCGTCCCCCCTGTTTATATTCTTGGAATGTGTTGCTTGCAGTATTGTATGTAGTCTGCTATAGCTACTCTCAGCAGTTGTAATTGCTACTAGTAATGAAAATTGATTTGCGCAATCAGAATACCATTACCTGCATTCTAACTGATAATGCTGCAGTTGTTAACATTTTAAAATTCTTCTGATGGCTGTTTTTTCAGAGTACTCTAGGTTCTGCAGTCACCAGGATTCCAGCCGCTTTATGCTGAATCTTACATGACCATTGAAAGAAGAGGAAAAAGCTCTTAATGACTCTCAATATATGAGTTTTTTCCCGAGTTTTGAAAGATTGAGTCTTCTGTCAGAGTCCTCCTTTGCCAGATACACTCAATCAGCAGTGCAGTATCCCATGTTCTACCACAGTGTGCAGTGTTTATAATAGGTTTTCTGTTCTTTTTCACTATCAGCTTCATTGGTAAACCAAGCAGTTTGTTATTAGGAAATGCGAAACTAGTAACTAACACGGACGGTTATTTAAGAGACCGCATGGGGGCATCTACTAAGCCCTGTACTTCGCTCAAATGAAGTCCCACTGTTCCTTCATTGTAGAGACAGCTGGAGAAGATTCAGTCTCTGTTACTCCTTGCACACATTTTATGTTCTCACAAAAAACTCTTTTTAGTGAGAGAGCATCAGTAAGGGTTCAAAGCTAATTAATTGTACGAAAAGCCAGAATTAAAGTTGTCAGTGCTTGTCCCTTGCTGTATAAATGTAGTGATGCAGATCAGGAGAGACGACTCTGTTTCACCCTGTCTGCTTGCCTGCACTTCCAGCTGAGCCAGATCCTCAACTCAGAGTTTGCTTAGTGTTTATTAGGGAGTGAAGAATACTGTACATTTTCCAGCTATTTAGTGCTTTCGTTTGCTTATGGTGGGAGTGCCATCTGTTAGATAAATGGATTTAATATCCTTTGACAAAAAAGTATACATAAACTGTGAGATGGACTTTTCCTATCATCCATATTTCTATCATTTATTGATTTCTTTGATTATTTTTCACCAAAACTTTTATGTCTTTTGATTGTATTTCCCAGAATACTCAGATTTCATTTTTCGCTAACATTTATTTGCAAAGAGGAGTTGGATCCAGGGAAAGCAAGTGCGTATCTGGACTAGAAATTGTGATATGTAAGTTATCTTTTAAACTGTACTAGAGCTAGCATGGACTCACGTGATGCTTAGTTTATTTGTTATTGTGTTGGGTTTATTTTTTAAGTTTTTCTCTGTAGATCCAGGGAGCCTCAGTGTAGTAGTGGAACTATGTGCTGTTCTGGTCACCCTCAGCTTTAAAAGCATGTAGTAGAAAGAAGTCCAGAAAACATGAGGGAAAACTTAAAAAAGCCTGATATTGACAGAGAAATGAGACAAGTGAGGGCAGATACAAAGACATTTCCTAACTGACCAAAGTAAGAAAGTACAGCTCTCTATTATTCGTAGGGAAAAGACACAGAAGTGCAGTTCCTTCTGAAATCAAGTTATACTGCACTGCATGACACAGTGTGGATTTGGCCCAATGAAGGATTGAGCTCAGTTTCCTCTCCTGCCCCCCCCCCCCTCCCTGGGCAGAGGCCACTAAAAGCTGTCAGAATGTGATTGTGAAGCTGGACACAGAGAACATGGAACTATAGGGTTCTGTTCTCAAAGCTTATGCTTAAATATAAGAGCTGATAGTTCAGGACCACTGGTCTCAAATTAGCAATTGTACGTTCAAATTGTTTTGTTCCAATTCCATTTAGAATTGGACTGTTGGTTTGCATATGCTTTGTTTGCCAAACATTTGAGATTGGGCTTCTTAACTTGGTTCTTTTATTTCCTGAGAGTTATTTCTGTCTTTGTTACCATTGGGAAATGCAGTTTGCTGTATTCTCAGCTGTTACAAACAGTTGAGAACTGCGACTTGTGTATGAGTTGATGTGCAGTTGGGGTGACTGTGCACATGGTGAACTCTAAACAAAGGTCTTGCAAAAGTGTATTGTGGTATTCCTACCCATCCTTTTTCATGGTGCCTAAAATTCCTCAAGATCTGGAAATAGGTTTGCTCGATGGTAACTCCTTAGATGCCTAAATGTTACTGGTGATTTCTGTTTCATAGCTAATCACAGTCTGCCTTGACATTTGCACAGTATTTGCCTATAGTCTCATTTCCTCTTTTGTGTTTGTGCAGTTTCTTCTTATTTTGTTTTGGTATTTGATTTTTCCCTTGTCTTAGAACATCCATTTTAGTGAGGGTGGGAGAAATTAGTGTCTTCCCATGTGAGATTTTCTAAATTACTACTGCAGAATTGAACTGTATCTACAGTAATTGAGAGATTTTTGTTCTCACATTGTTTTACATTAGTACAATGGCTGGGAAGGGGACCTTGCAGTTACAGGGCGTTTTACTTGTTCTGGGCTTCTTTTGTGCAGAACTTTCTCACCATTGCTTGTGTGATGGTAGGTATCAGATATATCTAGCTGACCCTTTAGACTAATGAGAGGTCACCAAGTGTCCTTCTGTTTGTGACACAAGAGAAAAAAATGGTTCCATATTTTAAAAAATGGGTTACTGCACTTTCACAGTACATTGACACTGATCTTCCTCTTGCTCTGTGGAGAATACTTGCAAATAAGTAAAATTGCCTTGTAAGCAGTTGTGCAAAGCAAAGTTTCTACTGATAGAAAGGTAGGTTAAGCAATTATCAGCAACGAGAAAAATCTCAATGAAAAGCTAAAAAGCATTTCTAATCCTATTTTCTACTTGATCCTTTTATGTGTGGTTATGTGACTAGCGACATAGCAGTTTTATGAAGTACTCTGGTAATGTATGATCTTTAGGTTACCGTGGTAGGGTATTTCAGTACATTATATCAAAAGTCAGTTTTTCAAATGAATGTTCATAAGAATGAATTGATTTAAAAAATCAGCAGCATGTAATAGGATTAGACTTAATTTATACTTGGCTTCTACAAGTATATCACTCTCCTCTGTTCATTCTTGTTGGACTATCTGCCAAAGCTTTGAAAGAGAGAAATTGTGGGTGGACAGGGGATGGTGATTGATTAATTACAGACACAGTCAACTTAGGTTTACATGATTTACATGAGTGTCTGTTTGAGCTGAAAGCTCATAAATATCATTAGGCTTCATTTTAAATTGCAATCCAAATAGTCCATTTTATTTGATAATTCATGTGCTGTTAAAAATGCCAAAGGTTATTAGCATTTTTTATTTCACATCACCTAGCAGATCACATATCTACAAAAGTAGTACTTAGGGAATTATTAGTGCTGAAGGTGATGCATAGAGTTTATGAAATTCATCCTTCGCAGCCACTTGTGTGGCAAAATTCTATGAATAATACAAAAGGGTAACTCACTTCTTTGCTTAATATTATATTATTCTAGTTTAATTTTTAAAATTATTCATGTGCTATTATTGTCATATTTAGCTTAGAAGAGCTCTCAGGGTCACTGATACTATTCTTCTGAAACCTGGTTAAAACTTGCCACCATTTCTGTGGTGCTGTTATCTCTAGGAAGTTTTAATTGGAATGAAGTCTAGTTTACCTTGATGAGAAGTGCACATGGAATCATTATCCCTGAGCTGGTTTGGCCAGTGAGGTATTAAACAGGGATTGTGGTCTGAGCCCACAGGCCTGGGAAGTGGGTTTTTCTCAAAGCAGAGGCTGTAGGTGAATGCATCTTTCCTAGAGTTGTAATTCATCACTTGGGTCAGAAGATACTTTGTACTCCTAGAGCTTTGTTTTCAGTTCCCTATGCAACAGCAAGAAAAAGCGAACAAGGAGATTGAATGATTACATGTATAACACAGATCTGTAGATGCTGATTAGTTCTAGCTGTACCTATTGCCTGCTTCTGTACAGCACTAGAAAACTATGCTCAGGGCTTGGAGTAACTGGTTTTGTGCTCTGTTACAGCTACAATGAAGATCGTTTTTATAGAAGGAAAGATATCCTAAAAATTAATGTTTGTTCTGTGCTTTCAAAGATGAGGTACTTGGGTAGGTGCTTATTGCTACATAAGTGGCTGATTTTGCTTTACCCTCAATTATTCTGTTCAATTACTCTGTAAAAAAGCCCCATAAGTTTTGGGTTCTTTCCAGATGCATTCTGTCCCCTCTGAGGTATGAACATTTTATTAAATCACTTTGCTTTGGAGTTTCAGTTAGGCGGTCAATCATGTATTCATTGTGTCTGTTTTGGACAAATACACAGTACTGGGTTCCCAGCTCAAGTCTGCTTTTCCTCCTTATTTATGGTAAAATATGAACATGTTAACTATCAGTTTGCAATATCTGAAAACATTTGCCAGCATGCTGTCTTAAAAGGTTCTTTTGTATGGTTTTGCTCTAAGGAGCACTTCTATTTACATACTAGGATTTCAGTAACATTAAATACTTTTGTTGTTACTGGCCGTATCACTGACCAGTTGCCAAATACAAACTTTATGTAGTGGTTCTGGCCATATCTTGAACCCACAAAGATTATTAGGAGCTTGCTAGTCACAGTTATGTGGATACTTCAGTGCCTGCTTGCAGCATTCCTTCCTGAGCAGCACCGTGGCAAAGTTACTGTAATATTATTGTAACACCCAGAAGTAAAGAGCAGCATAGAGAAGTATGCTGTGGGATTAGAGGTGAAACAAGTGTTGGAAACTGGCTTCGCTGAGTTAGGAGAAATAAAAGAGCCTTGTTGAACATTTTGGCACTTGTGCATCCTCCATTAACTCCCACCAGGACCTCATTAAAACCAAAATCTTCCAGGTATGATGTGGACTTGCCGTGATAGCAAGCATCATAAAAGTTCAAGTTGCATGTATGAGTGAAATAATATGGTATAGGTTATTGCAAGGCAACAACTTAAAAATTAAAATAGTAATTTTTCCTTCTTCTCTCTCCCTCCCTATAAGTCTTGTAGACCTTGGAGAGACTGTAAATGTAATGGCTATTCAAGCCGAACTATACACAAAGGAATTAGGAAACCACAACTGCAAAAGTATAAGCAAGTTTAACAGAAATTCAGGAGCTTCACATGATGGAACCAAGACTTTATAGTCTGGGTCTCGTTCTCTTGACTACAAGTTGATCAAATTGAGATATATCTTAGAGTTGACCTGATGTACTTTTTGGTGACTTCTGTAGCGCATCACTATTAATTTCTGCCTTCGAGAGTGATACGCAAGAGCAGAAGAAAGAAACCTCTCTTTCCAAACAAGAGAAGTAGTAAATGGAGGTTGTTTTCATATTTGCTGTTTTGTTTTGTCTTCACCCCCAAAGCTGGAGCAGGAAAAAATGAAATGCCTGTCTTCCCTCTTTGTTGGGAAAGGGTAAAGGAGCTGGACTTGTTCATTGTGGTGAAGACCAGGCTCAGGGACAATCTAATAGCATGTTTAAAGGGCAGTTACAGAGATAATGGAGTTAAGCTTTTTTTTGCTAGCAGCAGATGTAAATTTGAGAAGAATTGTGACTTGCAAGTTTCAGAGTGGATGCTGGGGAAAAACTTGTTTACAGGTCAGGGGGTAATGCTGATCTGAAGTAGACTACCCGAGATGTTGAACATCCCTGCGTGGAGGTTTTTGAGACTTCGATGGACAAAGCCTCAGCTGACCTGATCTAGTGTTTGTGATAGTACCACTCTGGGTGCAAAATCGGCCTGCAATCTCCAGATATCTCTTTCCACCTACCTTTTCATCTTTTCCCTTAACAGCATACACACTTTTTGTTCCTTCCTCCAATCTTTATATTTCTCGAGTTAGACCTCGGAGGTTTCAGTCAGTAGGAGGTGAGCAGATAGCAAGCAGTAGCTAAATTGGGCACTGAAAAAATGACGGTGCCACCTGCACCGTTCCTCCAGAGCGCATGTCTTTAGCACTGCACTACTACATATGATATTTTCTTACTTTAAATAGTTGCATTTATCCCAGTGAAATTATACAAAACTTACATAAAAGTCTGTGGTGAGTTCACTGTGGCTGGATGGCAGCTGCCCACGAAAGCTGCTCTTTCACTGCCCTCCTCAGATGGACAGGGGAGAGAAAATACAACCTAAAGCTCATGGGTCGAGATAAGGACAGGGAGAGATCTTTCAGCAATTACCATCATGGGCAAAACAGACTCCATTTGGAGAAATTAATTTAATTTATTACCAATCAAATCAGAAGAGGATCATGAGAAAATAAAAGTAAATCTTAAAACACCTTCCTCCTACCCTTCCTTTCTTTCCAGGGTCAACTTCACTATGAAATTCTCTACCTCCTCTGCCAGAGGTGCAAGGGGACAGGGAATGAGGGTTGAGGTCAGTTCGTCGCACATTGTTTCTGCTACTCCTTCCTCCTAAGGGGATGACTCCTTACACTCTTCCCCTGCTGCGACGTAGGGTCCCTCCCATAGAAGATGGTACTCCATGAACTTCTCCAGCATGAGTCCTTCCCATGGGCTGCAGTTCTTTACAAGCTGCTCCAGCGTGGGTCCTTTCCATGGGTGCAGCCCTTCAGGAAGACTGCTCTAGCGTGTGTTCCTTCCATGGAGTGCAGTCCTTCAGGAGCAAACTGCTCCAGCATGGGCTACTGTCTCCACTGGGCCACAAGTTCTGCAGCCAGTCTGCTCCAGTGTGGGCTTCTGTCTCCATAGGACACAGGTCCTGTCATGAGCCTGCTCCAGTGCAGGCTTCCCACGGGGGTCACAGCCTTCTTTGGGCATGCCCGTGCTCTGGTGTTGGGTCCTCCCTGGGCTGCAGAGGCACAGCCTGCCTCACCACGGGCAGCACCACAGGCTGCAGGGCAGCTGCTGCTCCAGTGCCCGGAGCACCTCCTACCCTCCTTTTCTACTGACTTTGATGTCTACATGGCTGTTGCTCTCACATTCTCACTCCTCTCTCCAGTGCAGTTGCAGTTTCCCCCCATTTTTAAATACATTACCCCAGAGGTGCTGCCTCTGTTGCTCATGTGCTCAGCCCTGAACAACATTGGGTCTGTCTTGGAACTGGCTGTCACTAGCTCTATTGGACATGGGGAAGGTTCTGGCAGCTTCTCACAGAATCCACTGCTGTAGCCATCAACTACCAAAACCTTGTCACACAAACCCAGTACAAAGTCCTGGTTGACAGATGTAAAGAAAGGAAACAGCTAAAATTAGAAGAGGTAAAAATAGAGACAGGGAAGCTCTTTGAATGACGTTAAAAGCAGCAAATTTATTCTCAATTCTGCCAGTTTGCTCTGCTCTACTTAGTAGGTCAGACTGTAGCTCAGAGTTCATCAAAATGAAAAAAGTGTCATGCTGAAAAACATGCATTTAACATTTTATTGAAGTCTATAAAAAGTCATCTTTAAAGTTGGTCGATACGGCCAGGGTGTTTGGGTTTGGCCCCTGGCAGAAGGGCGAGATCCATTGTTAGAGCCTCAAGAAAGAAAAATTATTTACAAACTTCAAAGATAATTTACTTGGAAGCTTATCAGAAGCATGTAACTGTATGATGCACTGAGAAATTGGTGAAAGGACTTTTGATGTCATAATGTTGCATCACAAAAAGGAATTTTCCAGTAAGTCCGTCTGTGGGGGAATTCTGTCGCATTCCCTCTTTTGCTGGTGAATGCAAAGTTCGTCAGAACTATGGCATTAAAAACAGGTCCACGTATTTAATTTCTCTTTTACGGAGTTGCCATATGGACACAGACCATGAATAAGCTTAGGGTCATAATTTGCAGCGTGCTGCTTTCTCTGTGAATGTGCTTGTTCTTAAAAAAGGCTAGATAGCCATTGCTTTTTTCTGAAAATGATCTATTTTGATTCCCATGGGATTAAAAGGTAGTTGGTGAGGAGTCTTTGCAAGTTCATGCTCTAATTTACCCTGTAGTGTATTTTAATGTCTTCAGTTTCATAATTGGTAATGCCAGCGATACTGAAAACATTCAGAAAACATGTAAATGTTGAGAAAGACTGAGAGATTTGTGCAGATAATATTAGTGACTTCTGATCAACCAACCAAAAAACCAGTTCCGTTAATTAGCTCTGTTTAAAAAGAAGTTGACATAGTTTATTACCATAAAACCATGAGAAGAGGTTTCCAGGTGCTAAAGAAAATCCGCTCTATTGTTTTTTCTGAGAGGCATTTGAAAGACAATTCCCTGTACAATTCATTAGGCATTGCATTTCAGAAACAACCTTTGGTTGAAATTGTTCTCAGATTTTTACAGATTTGTGGTTTTACAAATCGTTAATTGCGTTTGACTGTCAGACACTGAGTGAATTCAACTCCTAGGAAAAAAATGTGGTACTCAACCTGCATAACAGAGTCTCATTTGAAGAGTTAAATTGCAAAGATGAAGAAAATGCTGCTGCAGAGCTTGAAGCAAATAGTCTGTTGGCTCTGGATATGGAGTGGCAGCTTCTATAGTAACATATGAAAGAGAGCATAAAGGATGGTGGGCTATAACTTGATTGTTTTGCATGAAACTGGACTCTTCTGGACTCTTCCTTTGGAAGATGGTTCTTTGAAGTTCTTCAAGAATTCATATCATTTCAAACAGTGGTACTTTACCCTTGTTTGTGAATCCTTATGAGTCATCTTTTCTAGGAATGCTTTTTAAAAGGCAGTGGGACAGTTTACATAGCAATATTCTTCGTTATGATGAGGCAATATCAAACAGTTTGAGAAACAACTGGCTTTGTTTTTTTCTTTTTTTTTTCCTTCTTGGCCATTGTGTATTGAATTTACAAGTTTATTCATCTGCTGGTTACCTCCCTTCTGGTAGCTTACAGAGTTCTTTAAAATGAAAACTTCTGTCCTAACCTGCCATTGGAGCGAAAGTTCTGGTATATAGAAGCTCTTTAAATGTGTTTTTGAAAAGAAAACCAGAACATAGATATTTTTTTTGGTATATCTCATGATAGACTTTAATTTTACAGAAACCAATAGTTAAGTGATAGGACAGTAGCAGGCTGGGGTTTTGTTGGGTTTTGGTGTGGTGATGGTGTTTTTTGGTTTGGTTTGGTTTGATTTGGTTTTGGTTTTGTTGTGGTTTTTTTCCCAAATAAAAATTTTTTTTTTACAAATAATATCTTGCAGTAGCTTAATACTAATAGCACAGCTGACACTGAACAAAAATGTTGACTTCTTAGGTGAAAATGGTCTTAAAAAGTAATTAAAATAATTCATACCAATGACATCTGTTTCCATGGTCAAGTGGTTAGGGAGGCTATCAAAAACTATCAGTAAAGTGCATTTAATGGAATCATGATGAGATACATTGGTTTAGCTTCTGTGATCAGGTCATAAAATTAGGGCTAAAGTTTAAAGTTGTTTGTCTTTTACATGAACAGATTTTAATATAATAATGATAAATTTTAATTTTAATTTTGTTTGTGACTTTCTGCTTTCTCTGGAAGCTGAAGTTAGAATATGTTGCTGATTATGGTTTAAAGTCTGTTTGATGTCTCTTGGGTACATTTTGCTCTCGGGCTCAGGGTTTAACCAGTCATCAGATTTTTTATTTATTTGCTTTTTCCCTCTGGTTCATTAGGGTTGAGAGTTTCTTTTTGCTTTGCTCTCTAATTAGAGGAGCAGCATCCTCTAAAAAAGTCCTTCTACAAATCTCTAGCTTTCACAGTAACTAGGGAAAGCTTCTGAAGCATTTTAAAATATAACCAGTTGCCTCAGTTTTTCTATACTCTGTAATCTCAATTACTTGAAACCATACTCGGAGTAGCTGTTTTAATGTCTCGCTTTCTCCATTATATCTATTATCAGATGAGAAAAAAAGATGAGATGATTAATCCCTAGATTGTTTTTGTGTGTTGGTAAGTGATTTCTTGTTGATGTTGAAAACATGAGCACTCTGGAAAGATTTATTTCATCAGTTGTTGTGTTTGAATTCAGCTCTAGTTGAAAAGATTGCAAACCCATCAGGTCTATGGAATAGCACTTTGTGGAAATAAAGAGAAAACATAGAATTATAGAATAGTTAGGTTTGGAAAGGACCTTAAGATCATTGAGTTCCAACCCCCCTGCCATGGGCAGGGACATCTCACACTAAACCATGTCACCCAAGGCTCTGTCCAGCCTGGTCTTGAACACTGCCAGGGATGGAGCATTCACAACTTCCCTGGGCAACCCATTCCAGTGCCTCACCACCCTCA
>JANHGB010064028.1:8354-23615 GCA_026283785.1 Coracopsis vasa | reverse complement strand
AGATACTGGAAGGCTGCTATGAGGTCTCCACGCAGCCTTCTCTTCTCCAGGCTGAACAGGCCCAACTTTCTCAGCCTGTCTTCATACGGGAGGTGCTCCAGTCCCCTGATCATCCTCATGGCCCTCCTAACATAACCTTGAAATACATCAGTTTGGTGGGGATATTAAAGAGATTCCTGCTCACGGTATTTTTCCCAAAAGGCAATAGTGTTAACAGCTCTGTCCTGTGGTAGCTTGCTTGATTGCACAAAACTTACTTAATAGAGTAGTATCTTCTCCTAGAAATTTTTGATGTCTTTGGAGGCTTGTTTCTTGTCTCTGTGGATATCCGAAAACTGGTTGGGTACAATACATTTGGTACTGAGGGTTTTGTTAATTTATGTTGTTACTTAAGCAACTAATGCTACTCCCATTTGTATTTTGTTGTAGTTGTTAAAGACCTGTCTTATTTTTAAAGGTGTTCTAATAATATCCTCAATGCTTGTTTAGCCAGGAAAGGCAGTTCTTTTGTTGCACACGGTTAAAAATACTGTAGAACTAATGAGATTTGTTTTTTCTATGGAGATACCTTTTGATGGTAGCTATTTTTTAAAACAAACTGAGAAAAAAAATAAAGATTTCCTTAAAGTGCCAATACTCCATTTTTGTTTGTTTTTTTGTAACAAATCTGTAGTTCAGTTTTATTAATTGTTACGTCTATAGAAAATTTGACTGCATGAAATGTTTTGGAGGGAATTTCAATTAGAAGGAAATACAGTTTTATTTGTACTTCCAAGGGAAGCAAAAGAAGGTTTCTGAAGATTGTGAAAATGCTAATTCTGTCAGTCCAGCCTTATACAGAAGCTGCTTCAAGTCTGAGTTTTTTGGAGACACTTTCTGGCCAAGTGCAAGTTTTATTTTCAGTTTGAACCATTCCCTTTTGAAGGGTGGTGTAATGTACTATGTAGTATAAGTGCTCTGTCATCAACCAGTGGTTGATGTTGCTCCTTATCAGTGTCACTGAAGTCAATCAGATGGTTCTCTAGCACTTGGAGGGGAAGGTTTTGCTGTTTACTCTGTCTGCATCGGGCCATTCAGCCAGGGAGGTATACTCCCTTGTACTAGCTTAGTACCACACAGATATTCATGAAAGTGCATTGGCCTTTATTTTTTTTTATATTTGAATGAGAAGTCTTGTTCAGCTGAGCCTTCCTTAGCTGGAATTGTCAGGTTTAGATCCTGACACATTAGATCTTTATGGTCTTGAGCTTCCCATGCTAGGTTGCAACTTCACTTGATCTCTCTGGACTGCTTCTAAGCGTATCTGTCAGAGAAATATGATTACATGCCATAGTTTTGCCAGCGTGCCAGGGATGTGAAGGTCCTCTGTGAGCTGCTTTTATGGTAAGTATACTTTCCAACACTTTCGACCACGTGAGAGTTCTGGGTACAGTATTTAGGTTTTTGAGGTTTGACACAGTTTTCATAATTTTCAACTGTTCACACATCTGTGTGAGCACAGCTGCTTTCTCACAGCTAGTGCAAGATACAGAAGTCAGTATGCAATACATGTGTTTCTTTGCTTTTTTTTTTTTTTTTTATTCCAGTTACTCTTGAGCTTTTTGGGCGTACAATGGAATCTTCCTAAAATGATGAAATACATATTTATGCAACTGATTTCCTCTTCTGTGGCCAGTGCTGAAGTTAAACAAGGCTGCTTGATGCAGAAATACATGTCTTTTCTTTTTTTCCTGTTGAAACCCCTTGCTGCAAGTGTTTGGCTTGTTACTCCACCTTTTTAGCATTTGTGTGATGTGAAGGAGTGGCAACAGTGCCTTTATTCTGTTTCTGATGACAGTTTATGAATGCGGATCCGAGCAAAAAAGGGTGAAACAGGCAAAGGTCTAATTTTTAACCATTCCTGTTGCCCAAACATGATGTCAATTCAGGCAAGAGTTTTCAGGGAACAGTGCTGCCAGCTGTCATCCCACCACTACACTCCCTGGCTAGCATGAACATTAGCGATCAGAAAACAGAACTTGTGTTCCTTTCAAAATGGAGCTTATTGTGCAGTGCTTGGTATCAAATGAATTCTCCACACTATTGAATTCAGGAGATCATAGGAGTGTGTTTTGGCATTGAAGAAAGCTTTTGTTTTACTAAGGTTCTGATCAAGTGAAATATTTTTGTGGGTTCTCCCAGTATACCTGCACAAAATTTAGTATGAAGAGGCAATTCAATTTCTGTGTGAAGGGTACCAACTTTCTTTAAAATCTTTAGTTAAAAATCTTCCAGGAGGCAAGCAAGTAAGGTTGTTAATGAGCCAAATGTACTTACGGTTTAAAAATGTAGCCAGGTTTTTGGAGCTGCATGTTTGTATGTTGGTGCATCAACCCTTGAACTGGTTTTGTAAATTTGTTCATTAAATCTTAATAGGTCAAATATTCTCTCTAATTAGTTGTAAGTAATGGAGATTTAAACGTGAGTCTTTAGCATCATCTGAGGTAGCTTTCAGAGAGGACTTCTTTAAGCATTCTCGTAATGTTTCTAGAAGGCAGTTTGTAAGTGCTAATGAAGTGTCTTGTGACACTTCTAAGTTATGCACAGTGCTGAAAATTGATGTAAATTTTGCAGTCTCCGAGTTCAGTACTTACAGGTTATAAGTCTTGCAGCAGGTTTTATGAACTAAATAGTTCTTCAATTTGATCAGCTAAGGTTTGACTGAGGCAAATGAAAATGCCTTCTTCAGCCTTTTTTATATTTTTTTTTCTTTCAGTTTTCTAAACTAGATGGCTCTTTCACCATCCTGCTATGATAGCTGTTGTATCTTGGTTTGGAGTTTTTTGTCGTTTCAAATTCTACAATGAGTGGCAGGAGCCAATCCTGCCATTTAAAGTGTTTAATTTCTCATGTTGGTACGAGGGTTACCAAGGCAGCGTGGTTTGCTGAGTAGGAAACAGAATACGCTATAGGAGAATGTGATGTCTGTGGCAGTTTCTATTTGTGATTGTTGTCTGTGATTGGGAGCAAATTACTTTTATTTTAAAAATAAAAAATGAAACCAAGTACAAGTACACTTGCTCTGTTTCAGGACTTGAGACCTGTTTGTGATAAAGAGGGGATACCTTGCTTACTTTATTGGATCACAGATATTTCTAAGCAAACTGCATATGTTTATACTTGACTTAACAATTCCAGCTGTCTTACATTTTCTAACCAGTTGGTGGGAAACACATGCACAGTGTAGTAACAGTTTAGTGGTGGAATATTGCAAAGTGTATAACAAGTTATTTTATGGATTGATAACATGAACTTTTAAATAGGTGCTGATTATCTTTTTCTAGGTAGTCTTAATTAATTGTGTGCTCTGGCAAGGGGAGAGCAGAGTAAGTCCTGTAGTTCAGCTGAGACTGAGTTTATTTGTTTTGTCATTTTAATTAATGTGACCCAAGCTGTGTAAGAGCTCTGCTTGACTAGCTTTTGCTTCTTCTAGGCAATTATTGTAATTAGCTGCTTGGCTGCTTTCTTTCCATCACAAATATGATTTGTCTTCAGCTTAAGGTGTGCAGAGAAATAGTCTGGTATATGCATGATAGTCATCTTTTAAATTCCACTGCTGTATGTATTTAATATTTGTTGAGAGTTTGCGGTAGTTACTTCTCTAAAGCAAAATTGCATTCTTAAATGAGTTAGGAAGTCTGGATAGGTTTTTTCCTCCTTTTATTTATTTTAAAATAAATTAATTTTTTATTATTTAATTATTTATTTTCCTCCTTTTATTTATTTTATTTTTCTTTTAGACCTGTGACAGTCTAGGGAGAAGTTCTGAAATTTGTAAATGTAAATAGATTGAATTGTTCCAGAACTTGCTCTGTGCATGATCTTCATAACTACTGAATTAATACCAAAGTGAATAAAAGGGACTAGTAGTAATGGAACACAGAAACCTCAAGGAATATGGAATGAAAGATATAGTTAGATCAAAGCAAGCCTGCAACTGGTGGTTAATGATTTAAATGAAGGATACAGATATTTCTTATTTTTCACACTCTGCTGTTCTACTGTGGTAGAAAACATTTGCTAACTTTCCTTTTTATAGTGCTTGGGGGCAAATTCTACTTAGCAGCAAGCAGCAAAGATGGCAGGTGATGGAAAAAGTGGGGGAATGAAAGAGAATTGAAACTTAAACAGGATGGCTACTGCTTTATGATAGCCTGAGTCCATCCAACTGTGCGCTATAGAGAGGGAAGATGACTTTTTGCACCAGCTCAGGTTAGTGGTCACTGTGTCCTTTGCCAAGCTGTTCCAGCATACTAGACTGGTGGAGAGCTAACTTTGACAAAAAGAACAATTTTCTGCTTGTTTAGCATATCTCAAAGGTTTAAGTTCTGAAGAAAGAGTGAGGAAGGGGGAGCAGGGGTAAGTAGTCAAGGACAATACAATAATTATACCCACCTTCTAGGTTGGTGTAAGCTGCAAAGCAGCCACTGCTAAAGGTTCTTGATGACTGTTCTGATAGAAAAACTACTTGGTTATGTTACAAAGGATGTCTTTATTGAGCTTTATCCTTAACAATTTGTCATTGTATTTAAAAAATATTCTTAAACACTTAGAAGAAATAAAGAACATTTGAAGTCTCCTCTTTGTTAAAGAGGAGACAACTGAAGAGGCAAGGCTTGACTAACTGAAAGGCTGTTTATTCTGCTTTAGGAGTAGAGCTGAATGATAAGCAATTTAATCTGTTTATAATTAAACAAAGGAAAAGACATAGATTAGTCTCAGTTGCAATTGATGGTTTGCAAATAAATGAGATGTAAGAGTATCAAGTAAAAACCTAAGTGTTAGTAATACCAGTATCTTCTGTGGTGAAAGTCCCCTGGTAAAGACAGCAAGTTTTTATTGCATGTGCTTATCTTACAATTGCAGTTAGTCTTCCTCTGATTTTTTTTCAATAAGGTCTCTGCTGCTAAATCCTCAAAGATGATACTCTGAGCATTAACTTGTTCAGATGTGTCTAGGTTTTGGGAGTAGGGAGGGAGTTGTTGGGTGGTTTTTTTTTTTTGGTGATGTGTTTTTGCTTAACAGACACTAGTATCACTACACACACAGTTGAAAATCTGCATTGCTGGTTGCAGGGCATTAAGAATTGACCTCTCCTTCCTAAAAAATATAACCTGTTAAATAGAAAATAGTTCTCATCTTGAAGCCTTTTTAATATTTTACTAACTGCTGTGCTTGCAGCAGATGCCTGCTGCTGTATTAGCAGACCTAGTTATAATTCTAGTCATTGGACAGGCTGGTACAAAAAATATTGGACCACTTGTTGAGGATTTTCCTTCTTGAATATGCTTTTACACATCTTCATCAGGACCATTCTTAGTCACTCTAGAAAGATACGTTCATGAGATACCAGATAGTTTTTCTCTTAGCTACAGTAACTTCTGTAGATATTGCTGTCTGTAATTTACTACTCTGCGATTCTAAATTTTAATAGACTTATTCTGAACTGTTTAGCTAGCCAACACTGAAAATACACTGTCAAAGTTCTTATCTTGGACATTTTAGAGGAGCTGTGATAAAAAAGATTCACCAACATTAATAAAAAGTTAGGGAAGATAAACTAGGAAAGGCAGTGACATTCGTGTCACTTGAGCAAACTCTCATGTGAAACCCTCTGCAGGCTGGTTTTCACTTCAGTAAAGTTTTTCAGCTGTTAGTAGTTTTTATACTTGTTTAATAAAAAGTTTAACTACACTGTTGAAAATGTGGTAAGCATGAAGAGTAGGAGAAATGCAGAAATTAACACAGTTGATGTGCTAGTTGAGAGAAGCTCCTGCTGAGAGATGGAGAAGAACTAGAGCCTGAAGTGTAGGATGAAGGAAGGGACTATCCTTCTCACTGTATGTGCATGTTCCAACAGATGTCTGCAGAAAATGGAAAGCAAACTCTGTAAGAGCCAAGAGGTTGATGAGATGGAAAAGTATCCAAAAAAATATATCAAAAATGTGATGAAAAAGTAACAGTGATTTTTTTCAGCAAAGAAACTGGAAAATGCAGGCTCTGCACGTTGGCATGTAAATACTGAAGTGTGGTGCTGAGTTATTACCCCATTCATATGTCCTCTTCTTTCTCTTTCACTCTAACACTTCACTTTAAATTAGTTAAGACATCAGTCCAGCTAAGAATGATCTCATACAGGACAGCTTTCTAGAGCATTTTCCAACAAAGTGGATCCTAGCTCAGTGGACCCAACAGTAGAATTGATTGTCTAAGAAGCAAGCCTGAAGGGACTGATTAAAATAGCATTGGATGGGTATTGGTGATTTTGGCCTCCTTATAAAACAGTTTCCAAATAAAATGCTTGTGGTTGTTTTTTTTTTTTTTTTTTTCTTTAGTAGTATTATAATTATTATTACTTTGTTGGTTCTATGAAAGAATTCTCCATCATCACAAGTGTTGTAATCAAGTGCAGGACATACTGTGCCTGGACAAATCATGGCTTGTTTAATTTACAGAATAGATTTGAACTCTGAAGTGTCTTCTGCCAAAGGTGAATCACATAGGTGATTCTGCCAGGTGCAAAATGTATAAAAAAGATAGTTTGCTTTGTGCTATCTCAGGTACTGCATATTTTGAAAAGCAGCAAAGAATGGAAAAATGACTTTGTGGCTTATAGCCTCACATTTGTGGAGCCATAGTCTTCCCTGAATAGTATGGATTTAAGCTTCTACTTTGGCTGACTTGCCTCTGGCTTGAAGTAGGTCGTCTTTACTACTTTGCAAGGGAGTGCTTATTTGCAAAATTAATGCACAATTATCCACAATAGGCAGATACAAGTAGATATATTCCAGTGTATCTGGAATATTTCCAGTCTTCTGGCTGCCTGTGTCCATGTTAGCTTGCGTCAGCTTCCTTGTGTCAGCAGCACTAAAAGGAGAATCAAATCTAATCTCCTGTGATAGAGAATAACCTTAACCTAATGCTACCAGATAGGACACAAAAATTTGAGGCTTTTTTTGGAAAAAATGATGAGATTATCCAAGATGTAAAGGATTCATTCCTTTTTCGTGGAACTAGAATGAAACAGTGTATCTCTAATAATCATGCTTCTTCCTGTGGGAGGGGACTAGACTTACATGTAGACTGTACTAGGTGCATTGCAGATTTAATTCCTATTAAGATTTCTAGCAGCTGTCTCTTAGGCTGGCATCGATTTTTGTATTTCTGCAAGATACTTGGCAGTTGTGGTTTTATGTGTTCCTACAGGCGTAGAGTGTAAGTCTAGTGCTCGTAAGAGTAAGAAAAAATAGGTCTGTTCTTTCTTGATGACCAGTAGGCTCCTTCAATTTTCTTTTATATCTAGAGGAACTGTGAATCCAGTGTGGATAAAGGGATTACAGTGAGATCTCAAGGGAGGAATGGTATTGGTGTGTACACATTTAACTTGGAAAAACTTGGGTTTATTCTGTTGTCTAGGAACAAGCTCTTTGGTGTACAGCGAATTGCTGAAAGGATTCTATATTTCATGGTTTTGCTGTGTCTGTTGTTGGGTGGTTCTTTGCTGCTGTCCTGGAATGTATGTGCTTATGGGGAGTGAGACATGAAAATCCAAAGCAATTTTTGTACATTTAGGGTTTATTCAGACAGTTCAAAGAAACCCCTGTAGGTTGTTCAGTGCTGCTGAACTCAAAAGATTTAATTCTTAATAATTTAGTGCTTCAGGTTTTTTCCACAGAAATGGTGGGGATATGGTTTGGCTGAAAGGCTGTAAGGCTGGACTGATGCACATGGTGCCAACTTAGCCAAGTTACCTGAACAAGTAGGTCTGCAAGGAGAAACAACGGGCAGAAGTTGCTGGCTCTGCTGGCTGTGTAAGTGTAACAGGCATGGTGTATGTTTTGTGTGGTGTAAGCTGTGGGTACTGTGGTGTGCAGAAGCGGACCTTTTCGAGTCACATGAGGTTGCTTGCATAGAGTACCAGTTCCAAATGCTAGTTAGAAAAAGACTTGAGTTCATTCAGTTGAACTCAAGTACTCACAAACTGTGCATAGTAGAATGCATTGTATTTGCAAGGGGATTGATTCTCAAGGAGCTGGCTAGTTAAGGGTTGCTCTGGACCACAAAACCCCCTGTGTATAAGTATATTCTCTGATATGCAAAGCCAGAAGGTAATTTTTCTGTAAGAAAAAATAAGTAGAGGTTGCTACTTAAAGGGGAATTGTGAAGTTTGGAAATCTGCCATGGCATATGTGTTCTTGTGCATACTTGATCAGCGATAGAATATGCTAGTCAGTACTGGATTTCTGAAACTTTTTCGTCTTGTCAGAAGACTTTTGATTAATATGGCACACAGAATAGGTTTTACATTTCTGTGAGCAACAAGTAATGATTTGTTGCTGTGGTTGACTTTGATAAATTTCCCTCTGCCTTCAGCATACTCTTAACTGTGTGAATAGCCTTTCAAAGATGGTAGAAATCCATATTAAGTTTGCCTGTGAGATTCACTTGCTGGAAGGCTCTTGGTTTAGTGCACAGATGTACAGTAGGTAATTCAGGGCACCATTTTCAGCTCCTCTGAGCAATGTTGTCTTCCATTAGTCTTTAATTTCAGCTTCTTCAGGTGAAGGCATTTTTACCATAGCCTGGCAGCAAGTTAATTATTTTTTTTCTAAGTTTATTTTCTTCATTAGTCACTCAGGTTTTGCTCTTGTCACAATAACAACTTAGCAGGAAGATTTCTGCCCTTGTTAGAGGTTGTTTGATTCTCTTGCCAGCACCTCCTAAATAATATGCTTCTGTTGTGCATATTGCTGTTGCTCAATTATATTTGTTATCCTGTATCTTTACTGTAAGAGAAGAGAGAAGCAAAGTTGTGGTTATAGACATAGGAAAGAAAGTAACATATAAGCAAGGAAATTATTTGTTACCAATATTCAGGTATAGTATTTGGAAACTCATCTGATAGGTATTCATTCTACTCAATCCTGGTGAGGCATCACCTGAAGTGCTATGTCCAGTTCTGGGCTCCCCAGTACAAGGGAGATACAGAGCTACTGAAGGCAGTCCAGTAAAGGGCCACACAGGTGATAAGGGTTGGTGAAAGGAAGGGTGGAGCCAGGCTTTTTTCAGCCGTGCCCAGTGACAGCGCCAGAGGCAATGAGCACAGGATGAAGGACAGTATGTTCCCTCTGTGCATCAGGAAACACTTTTACTGTGAGGGTGACTGAGTGCTGGCACAGGTTGCCCAGAAAAGCTGTGGAGTGTCCATCCTCGGAGATAGTCAGAAGACATCTGGACATGGTCCTGGGTGACCTGCTTCTGGAGGGGGTTGGACTAGATGACCTCCAGAAGTCCCTTCCAGCCTCAGCCTTTCTCTGATTCTGGGTTACTTTGTCAGTGTAGCGTCTTCCCTCCCCACCTTACCCATTGCCAGGCATTTATGTAAATTGTTGATACTGGTTGTCGTCCAGTACATGCTCAGGAAGACTTCTGGTGAGTAAAATTGCCAGAATGACCAATTAATAGAAATTGCATTAAGCACCAATGAAACTTTTTTCTGAAGGTAATCCTGAGATGATTCCTTAGTTTGCTGAGAATTTTCTGTATACACACCCACATTAACAGCATGTTACCAGTTACACGATAACTAGACATCCTAAACTTTTACATTGAACAGGTTAATGGAAAGAGTGTTGATTCAAGCTTGTTCTTTTCACCAAGCATACAACTAACCCTTGACATCTTGAGAAGAACTAGCAAAATACAGGAGAGTCCTTTTCTTTGCTGCTGGTTGGCAGTCCAGACTTCAATGACATAAATTGATTGCCAGTTGAGAAGCAGGCTGAACTCTGTAGTTGCCTCAAGGGAATTTACATACAGAATACTGAAGAGCACACGCCTTATTTGATGTCCTTCCACTCTCCTGACTCTTTGTAGTTTGGGTTGCCTGTTCCTGAGCAAACTATTTATGCTTAACTGTAGCTTCTTGATGAAATCTTTGTACTGGTATCTGTTCTAAAACTTGAGCTGGAAGTGAATCAGTTATTCATAGAGTCATAGAGTGGTTTTCCATGTGCACTAGAGGTAAATGTATTTTTCAGACTGTGTCCAAGGTCTGTAAGAACACCTGAAGGTTACACAAAGTGTAAAAGTCGGGGTATAGAAGGTACTGTTTAAGATCAAGACATTATATTCCCATGCAAATAGAACACTAGGTCTAGGTTTTGTGAATGTTGTTTACACAAATTACTTAAGGTTTGATAGAATAACTTCTTCACCAAGCTTTGTAGTACTGTAGAAATTGGGTTGCAAAGTCTTGCAAAGAAGGTACATAATATGATTTAGATAAACATGAAAATATACCGTTGTTTATTCAATGGTTCCTGAATTTTAACACCAAATGTCATTTTCCTCTGTTTATCTCATATCACTGACAGTGGGTGAATAGGGTAGCTTTGTGCACTCTTTTAGTGATAATTAAAATACTTCTGTTATGGACTTCTGGTAGTAAGTATCAAGAAAATGGGGTTTTGGTTTTTTGTTTAAGGGCAAATTTTATAGGCTCTTTTGATTTTAAAAATACTTTTTTTTCTCTTAGGTGTGGAATATCAAACAGATGATTAAATTAACACAAGAACATATAGAGGCACTGCTAGACAAATTTGGAGGAGAGCATAACCCACCATCGATATATTTAGAGGTAAGTTTACACTGAAATGAATGTGGTTAGATTAATGGTGTGTTATCTTAACGTTATACAAAGCATCTTATGTTAAAATGGAGGCTACCTGTAGTTAAATATTCTCCTTGTGTATTAGAAACTTAACTCCTTCCCTGAAGATAGAGAGGAGCTGCATGGGATTCTTGATACACATCAGTAAGGGAAGATCAGTGGCATGATCTGATAGTTATGTTGTGCAGTTGAAATGTCAAGTATCCTTTTTAGGTGCTGGGGTGAGGAAGATGATGTATAGTAGAAATTGTCTCTTTGAAAAGTAATCGTTGAATCAAAGAAATCAAAGAAATAAATTAAGTTGTAGGGTGAAGTAATATCTTTAAGCTGAGTTTAATTTGTAAACTAACTACAAATTAAATCTCTCTATTTTCATCACTCCAGATTCATGAAGTTTCATTGACATAAGATCATTAAGTGCTTTAAAAAGGACTGCATACATAAGTTTGATCTGTTGGGAATTGAATGGTATCACTTGCTCCATACCTTGCCCTTTTCTTGGTTCTCTCAAGTACTGAAATAACTGGAGGTCAACCAGGTTTCTTTTGTAGTCTTTTCAATTGTGATTGCTGCCTAAAGGCACTGGGTAATTAAAAATAAAGATCTCATTATTTGAGGTACTTCTGGCTTTTATCTTAATATGTCAGAGCAGGGCACTAGCTTGATTGTACAAATGTTGACATAATGTCCTTAACAGTTAAGGTCAAATGAGGCCCTCTAGTTGCTTTACTTATTGCTAATGTGAAATGGAAATATTGAATGAGTAATAATCACTATTTAAACCACTCAATGATATATTAACACACCTCTGTTTTTGCATAAACCTGTTTGTTCCATAGGTGTTCCTAATATTGCCACATATATGTTGGTTTTATTAGATTGTGTGTCAAACTTCAATAATAACGAGTTTAATTTGTACTAAGTCTGGATTTTGGTTAGTGAAATCATTAGTTCATTGCAGCCACTTGTCGCTTGTGTCTAAATTAAAACTGAGAGCCCCACGCTGGAAGCTTTTTGATTATTCTATAGTTCATTGATAGGGAAGTGGGCATTTACAGTCATAAATACATACCAGGAAGTGATTACAATCGTGTAAAGTGTGTATTAAGTCTGAAATAGTCAGTGATTACAAATTATGAAGCTTAAAGTAAATTTGCAAGTTCAATGTTTCCATATGCTACTGAGATGAAACTCCTGCAAGGTGGTGCAGAATGTTCCTCTGCTGCATGAGTTCTGGTGGATCGTGAAGGTCTTGTGAGAAGTAGTGCTGGTGCTGACTAGGGAGCAGTAACTCATTGGGAAGAAGATGGAAGTGGCTTGGATTCTGATTTTTCAGTTGAATTATCCCCTGAGACAATGAAGTCCTGTGAAAAGAGCCCACCATCATTGAAATGAAGAGCCAATGGATTAGTTTGCTATCCTGTTAGTAGCTTGAACTTGGTCATGATGAAGTCTGATGAGCCTCAAAGGTGTGATTAAGCATAGGGAAAGGGAGGAAGGAGCAAGAGCTTACAGCTGTGTGCCAAGAACCTAGGAAAGGAGGTGAGAGAAGAGAGGAACTTTCTATTTGGTCATTAGCTTGGATTAGATTATTCTCAAATGGACTGACTGAAGAGAATAGGTATAAATGCTGCAAACCTGACATTATTTAATGTGTAGATTTTGTGTGATAGAACTCAATTGTGAAGGAAAGAAAAAGAAGAACTATATTACAGAGTAAATGAGACAGTAAGAAGTAAGATTACTGTCTACCCATGACTGCTCATTTCAACTCAGTGAAGTTATCTAGTATGTCTTGTGCCTTTTCGCACTTTTTTTGCTGCATTTGGCTTGGTCGAGAAGAGGGGTTGCTCTCTATTGTCAGAATTTACTTTGCAGCAATTTACCTAAATCTCATCTGTCACTACTAGAGCTAGTGTTTTGATTTTCTGTGTTCTTCTACCTGTCAGTAAAAGGTCCCAGAGCAACGCTGGTAGCAACATGGAAGGACAAAGCTGTATCTGAAAAGCTACGAAAGTAGTGTGATATGGAGTGTGGAAGAACACATTTGCTTCTAGGAAATGCAGAACTAAGAAAACATAGGAGTTTTGATATGAATAGGAATGAAAGGAGAGCATGTAGAATACATGTGAGTAGCTTAAGTGGTTCAATAGATGACTTGTCTGGTATCTGTTAGAAATAGCTAACTCTGTATGTACAGAGCCGCTGTGCAATGTTGGGCCTGTTGCTCGAGTTTCATGCCTGGGCATCATCACTGATTTCTATGCATGACCTCTTTTTCTCTCCAGGCTTTCACTTCTAGGCTATGTCTAGGTCTTGAAGCTATGATCTGTTTACTATCTCCAAAGTGCTTGAACAGGAAAGTAATTTAACTGATGCTCTTCTCGTCCATTCTCTTCTGACTTTTCTGGTTTTACTGTTCTGCTGAAGTCTTGATTCTGCCTGTAAGTGTAATATTGCTCTGCATTTACCCAGAATCTGTATGAGTAACCTTACTAGTGTGCTGCTTGGAGTGCATCATCTTTCACTTTGTTTCCTTTGAATCATAGAATAGTTTGGGTTGGAAGGGGCTTTTTAAAGGTCCCTTCTGCAGTGAGCATCTTCAACTAGGACGAGTTGCTCAAAGCACTGTACAGCCTGACTTTGAAAGTCTCCAGGGATGGGGCATCTGCCATCTCTCTGGGCAACCTGTTCTCGTGTTGCACCACCCTCATAATAAAACGTTTCTTCCTTATATCTAGTCTGAATCTACCCTCTTTCAGTTTAAAACCATTATCTCTTGTCCTATTGCAACAGCCCTGCTAAAAAGTGTCCACCGTATTTCTCGTAAGCTTCCTGTAGGATACAGGAAGGCTGCTATAAGATCCTCCCAGAGCCCTCTCTTCTCCAGGCTGAACAAGCCCAGCTTTTTCAGCCTTTCCTTGTAGAAAAGGTGCTCCATCCCTCTGATCATTTTTGTGACCTTCCTCTGAACCCGGTCCAAGGGTCCGTGTCTTTCCTATGCTGAGAACTCTAGAGCTGGACACAGTACTCCAGGTGGGGTCTTGGGAGAGCAGAAGAGAGGGGGAAAATCACCTCCCTTGACCTGCTGGTCATGTTTCTTTTGATCCAGCCCAGGATACAGTTGGCTTCCTGGGCTGCACCTTGCTGACTCAAGTCCAGCTTTTCATCCACCAGTACCCCAAGTGCTTTTCCCCAAGGCTACTCTCAATACCTTCATCCCCCAGGCTTGTTTTGATGCCGGTTTTAAAATCATTCCACTGCACTGATCTCTTTGCATCTTCCTTAAAATGTGAGGGACTCTTAAGGACTTCTGTAGATTGTGCCTGTTGATCACCTCTTGAGTGCTATGAGCAAGCATGTTATCTGCTTCTCTTAGCAAAAGTTGAAGTTAGCCAAAGCTAATTCCTAAGTTAAGGACTTGCATATGAACACTTCTACTTTCACCCACATTGCCTTACACTGTTGTAAACATCTAGTTTTATTGTAATGCTTTCTGGCTTTTTGTTATACTCTGAAAAGCTTGACAGCTATCCATCTATCTTTCAGTACAATAGAATTTGTTCAGTTCTTTTGTACTCTGCATAGCTTTTATATCTTTCATTTCTTATGCATCTTCCCTATCGCTTATGTTCACAGCACTTGGGGTGTCCAGTATGCTGTCTCCTGGCCTGTGTTTGGGCTGCCTGTGTAGACCTGTCCAGTACAGATATAATTGAATCTGGCAACAAAAATGACTTTCAGTTAAAAGTAGAAAGGAAGGGGTGGGGGAGCAGAAGCAGGCATGGGAAAGCCGAATAATTGAACAGGAAAATTAATTCTGAAAATTGAGTATTAGAAGGATATAGTAAAATTATTTGTGCATTGAATATAAAACATACACCTCATTTAAAAATAAAAAGGAACTTATGTGTTAGTTACGATTGCTTAAGAAAATAGAAGGTTTTGATTCTGTGCTCGTCTGAGAGTGAAAAGACAAAAATTGGGGTATTTTGCAGATTTTTTTTTTTTTTTTTTTTTTTTTTTTTTAGTTCTGGTGAGGATGTCAATGTGTTTTACATCAAAAGAGCTTTAAAACTGACAGCTGTTGTTGCAGCCATCATTTCAGGTTTCATCAATTGACTGTGAAAGAGGAGTGGATCTCTTGATTGATGTGTGCTATGTTGAGTTCAGCATATATTTAATTATTCCTGCAAGGGTGCGTACTGCGATTCAGGGGTATATCCATCTTCATCCATCACTCCTCAGTGACGGCCTTATAAAGGTGACTGTAGAGCATGGGGAGCTGGGCCTGCAAGCCTGAGTGGGCTAGGAGTGGAAACCAAAGCTGCAGAGAGATTTCTGAGTGTTCTGTGTATAAGGTATAGGGGTAGGAAACAAAATGAACAGAAGAAAGAAAAGAACGTTTGTCATTAATGACACAGTTTTCTTCTAATTGTTATAATTAGTAATAGCTACGGGAATCTTATCAATGTTTTCTAATTTGATTACAAGAAAAAGTTTTCTGTTTGTTCCAGATGGAAGAAATAATGAATGTAGTAAGCACTGAC
>JANHGB010064025.1:0-24197 GCA_026283785.1 Coracopsis vasa | reverse complement strand
ATGGAAGTAGAACAGTGGTGTTGAAAGGGACCTACAAAGACCATGTAGTCCAACTCCCTGACCAAAAGTGAAAGCAAGGCATTAAAGGCATTGTCCAAATGCCTGTTAGACACTGACAGCATGGGGCACCACCCACCTGTTCCAGGTTTTAACCACCCTCTGGGTAAAGAAATGCTTCCTTATGTCAAGTCCAAACCTCCTCTGGTGAACACAGCTTTGAGCCATCCCCAAACGTCCTGGCACCGGGTACCAGGGAGAAGAGCTTAGCACATCCCTTTCCACTTCCCCTCCTCAGGAAGCTGTAGAGCAGTGAGGTTGTCCCTCAGCCTCCTATCCCAACCAGACAAACCCATGTCCTCAGATGCTCCTCACAGGACTTGCAATCCAGCCCCTGCCCCACTTTACTGCCCTTCTCATGGTGCATTCAAATATATTAAAACCTTTTTTATAATTATGGAGCCCAATTTTATAGAATTCGTTCCCATTCAGTGATCCCACTCAGAGTATAGTCAATCCCCATTCACAGTTATAGTGAATGATTTCAGGATGTGCTCTTTCCTCATGTATTTCCCTTGTGGGGTCCTTTCCAAAGAGGAAAGTACGGTCTTAAAATGCACTGGCTACCTGTTCATCTCCAAGTGTAATAAAAACCATAGTATTTAACTTCTGAATTCCATGTTGTTTGAAATCCTTGCTACTTAGAGACTGTCTTTTTCCTAAAAGCCCTCAGGAATGGGGCTCTCCTGCCAAGGGAATTAATCTCTAGCCTCACTCTGCCTGCTGATCCATCAGATCCTCATTTGGACATGCGCAAGCGCCTGTGTCATTATACTGAGCTAGCATCAAAATGTTGAGATTCTTTAATTTGATAGACATAAACTGGCAGCTTTCTGCACCCATGGTGCCTGTTTTGCAAGCTAATTGCCAGGTGTGTGTTAGAACATTGTTTTTCACAATTTCATTAATTTTAAAAAGCAATCAATGCAGTTCCTTTGCATCTGAATAACGTCACCAGCAATGTCAGCAGTATCATCAAGAGCTAACAGTTCTTCCTAGCTGTCTTTAGGTAGTTATACAGAGAAGGAGACTGAATCAGCATCCCTAAAAGGAGAAGTGCAGATTGTACATTCCCATTCCATGCTCATCATTGGTAACTGTAATCCCTGAGCTGACACGGCAGAGCGTCCAGTTGATCCAGCAACGGTTTTGGCATTCAGTGCTGGTCGAACCCACTTATTCTTTTTTACTTCTACTTAACTCCTGCCTGAGTCACCCTTAGGTATGGCTGGGCAAACTTTACTTGTTAACCCTTGCAGCCTCAAATCTGATGACCTTCTTCAGCCAGCATGATTGTGAGTCAGTGGATTGCCAAGGCACATGCTGGGAGCTCCACAGAGATTTCTGTGGTCAGTAAATAAGAGAGGAAGGGGTTACTGTCACAGAGGCACACATCTACCTACATTCACTAATCCAGTAAGATTAGTAGGAAAAGGATTTGAAGGAAAGTTGATCAACAGTGATGAACTTCTAAAATCTTATTTAAAGAATGTTTTTTGCTGTCTGATACCACATTGCTGATAAAGGAACAGCTTCATCAAATAGAATCATCTACAGTTTATCAAAGTCACGACAAAAGCTTTTTGTGGAAATTCATTTTTTATTTTTTCTTATGTGCTTTACTTTTCTCAGGGGGCTTGCCTGAATGTGCAGCTTATATTTGTGCTTAATTATTATTTCATTCTTATCCTCCTGTGGGGGAGATGGGCTGCGAGCAAATGTCCATGAAGCTCTCTCTTGGACATGAAATTTATACTCTCGCAAGACTAGATGCTAAATATTGACCTGATCCCATAACACCATTGAAATAGTAACTCCCTATTTACTGAGCTGAGTTTTGAAGCCAAACTCCTTCGATGAATCTCTCTTTATCTCTTAGTGTTTCTCATCAGTTCATAACTGAAAAAGACAGTATGTTTTGCAGATTATTTTTCTGTGACTAATAGATATCCTTAATAATTCTGTGACTAATAAATATCCTTCTCCTGAATGAGCAGTGTTGTTCTTAATGAAACTATCACTATGCGGTCATTCTCAAAATTAAACAAAACTGGATGTCATTTCAACTTTACTGTTTACTGATATTTTAACCAGTGCAACAAAAAAAAATCATGTTTTTTCAAAACCTGTTAATGTTACTGCTATTACTTTTAGCCTTCAAATAAGACCAAAAGTGCACCACACACTTACATTGTTGTTCATTAAATATGGATCTCTCAGATATAAATATTATTCTTTGTAGTCATCTTTTTCCTGTTGAAAGAAAAGGGATCATCATTCTCCAGACAGATAGACTGTCTCTGTATCTGGTTTTATTTGATTATATACTCTAATGAATAGGCATGCTGATACTTGATAGATATGACATAATGCTATAATAAGTAGTTATGACATATGCTTTAAATATTTTTCAGAGACTAGAAGCAAAACAGTTGTAGAAATCTCTTTGTGTATAGTACAGCTATGATTATGACCAGTTTTAAGACTGCAGCTCTGAATTTGTAATCGGGTATCAAGCTGTGAGCAAATCCAATCAGTTCATTAGCAGTATATGTATCTGAAACTGGAGGACAGCAAATCCTGTTGGATTACTAGAATTACCACTGGATCTGTTACAAAGAGGTGGTGTAAAAACTGTAGAATAACCATAATCTGGCAATAGCTTTCTGTAATGATAGTTTCGACTAAATTCTTGTCTTGCTAAAATGTTGGGTCCACCTTTTATACATACAGGCAAGCAATAAAATCTCCAGAATAAATAGTCTGTCTTACATAAAACACGGCTACAAGTAAGGACTGTTAGCTGTTTGTGGATGGGATATGACTTGAAGCAGAAATTGGCTTGCTGTAGAGTTCCTGCTGAATTTACATCTTTTCTTTAGGAATCATTATAATTTTAAAGCTAGCATATTGAACTCTCTCATGCAGAATATTCATACTGGTGAGAGTCTAAAGAAATTGAGTTGTAAGTCTAAGTAGTCTTGTAATAGTTATAGGTTGCTCTGTAAGACTTGGAAAAAAATAATAGTGTGAAATCTCTGGAAATCAATAGTAATAATAATTATCATGCCTAGATATGCGCTTTAGGCTTATTACTGTCTCTGTATCCCTCCACCTTCCTTTTACCAAAAAGAAGTGCTTATGTTGTTGTTTCTGCATTTCTGCTGGTAGTGAGTCTTTCTAGTAATTAGATTCTTCCAAAGAATGACTGTCTGCCTATTGAGGAAGGCATGATTCCATGTTCAATCTCTCATTTCTCCCGGATACTGATTTCACAGATCTTTTGCAGAACAACAGAATGCTGCCTAATAATGGAACAAATGTGATCAAATACATTTCTGCTACTAGCACATTGAACAGAATTACCTTCTTTGTGCTTTTTTATAGCCAGCTGTATTAACATTTCTCAAGAACCTGGCATTCCTGTTGTGTTCATCATGACATCTTCCTTTAAGGAAAATGTAGCTAGAGAAGACTAAGGTCTAGATTCTTTAGAGGATTTACATGTAATAAAGCTCACTAACCTTTGTGGTTCTGCCTGTGGGAATGGGATGCACAGTCATGACGCAGGTACTTGAGTTCTGTGTAGCGTATCTAGGTAGACATAAGCATCAAAGACTGGGACTAGCCATGGCCAAAATACCGAGCAAGGTATTGAGAAGACTGTAGGCAGAAATGTATGGTCTAGAAATACCTCAAATGAGAACATACACATCTGTATTAATGAGAAGAGAACTTAATATACAGTCCCTGCTTCCAACAGTGCTTGTTTCATCCAGCGACAGACTGCATAAATAATGTGGTATGTAGGCACATAGTATGATCAGTTGGTGGACCCGGAAGGGTTTGACAGCAGGCTAAGTAAAGAAAAGCTGTGTTTCTCCATTGCTTCTTATATAAGCTTTAGGTGGTGAAGCAGCCAAGTGGTGTTTTTCTGTATAACTTTTCACTGTGGGCACACCAGTATTTTTGGAGTCACATGGTGGTTGGCCAAGATGACACAGCAACTTTGACCTGAACAAGGATTTGAACTCCAGTTCCAGATCAAACTTGTTTTCCAGTTAAGTCAACCTTCCTTTCTACAGTATGTTGGAACAGATTGAAAGCTATTGCACAAAAAGTTTATGATTATAATCACGTACTTCAGTATTTGTGAGTCTGCAGGTTTCTGTTGTGCATCAAATTAAAGGCAGGTGGCAATTCTTGATGAGAAATTGAATTAAAACCTAACCAGATTTCTTCTGAAAAATTTGAAAGGATAAAACTCCTTCGAGGAATATATGTCAGATCCTACTTGCTTAATCCTTGATCCCTTCCTGGAAGCATAGTTTAAATGAACTAACTAATACAACCCTGTAGGTTTCAGTAAACAGGTCTTCATTCATTCCCTGTAAATGTCACCAACAGATTAGATTATATTAACTGTTTTTCAAGGGGAGGGTAAAGGAAATGAATAGAGATCTAGATGAGAAGAGAGATGAATAGGGCTGCTTTTCACCAGAAGGAAAATACTTTATCTGTGCAGGAAATCTGGTCTATTTTTACTGGAATAATCTTGATCTGTGCAGGAAAAGTGTTCTATTTTTACTGGTAAAATATAAAAAACATGAAGTGAACAAAAGGAGGGGTCTTACCTGAGTGATCCCAAAAGAAAGTAATTCTAAACTCTAATTTCTAAACTTCTAAATTATCTGTTGGTTTGTTTTGTTTTTTTTTTTAGATGAAGTTCTGAGGAAGCTACTTATAAAACACAGTAATGGAAAAGTGGTGAAAACATGCTTCTTAGGATTATGGTTTATGCTGTTGAATTAGACCTCTAAAATAATGCCAGTTAAAATAACATTTTGAAGAACCAGCAAAATGGCCCATTCTGTTATAATGAGAAATTAAGGAATTCAGAGAGTTTTTTAATGTTACATAAATAAAGCTATATTAAATGATGTACACAGTGAGAGCTCTAAACAAGAGACTTATTTATTGGCAGATTCTCAGGGAAGCGAAAACCAATGGGATTATTGAGCACCTCTGAAATTCCCCCCATATGCTTATTTGTTTAAGTGAGGGTCCAGGTGAAGGCTTCGGGCATACCTGTGGTGGGAACCAGTTCAGTGATCAATTTTCAGCCTTGCAGCAAGAGGAAGCAGCAC
This sequence comes from Coracopsis vasa, assembly GCA_026283785.1. NCBI lineage: Eukaryota > Metazoa > Chordata > Aves > Psittaciformes > Psittacidae > Coracopsis > Coracopsis vasa. Next base: position 18,993 of record JANHGB010064025.1, on the reverse strand, counting down.
AGCATGCAAGGCTCCTCAGCTCCTCCTTTCCCTCTCAGTTGATCCTGGTGGGAGCAACAGGTTCCAATTCTGTCTCAGAGTAGAGAGATATCTGCTCGGCCGGGATCTATTTCCTTTGTTAGTTGCCTAATAAATTTCTCTCAGGAAAAAGTATAAGCCCTGCAGAAATATCTTCCAGGCCAGCTTCTGCCCACAGGCTGTAAACTGGACTTTGTTGAATGTAGGTACCCTAAAGTAGTTGTACATCTAGTTTTGCGGTCTTTGGCATATCTGTTCACAGAAGTCTATCAGTGTAAACTACCGAAAGCAGAAGGAAAGCAAACAAAACCTATGTAGATAGTTTGTAATTGGGTTTAGGGCAAGGAAGAGAGATATCACAGACTATATCATACTCTGTCTACTTTCTGATCCTAGGGAAAGCTAGGGATGCCAATGGGATGCCTATGCATTTTACATTGGTGTTACTTTCAGCAGAAGAATCAATCAGTTTATATATTCCTGTTCTAAAAACAATGCTAGTGAATAAGAAACTCAGTGTTCCAGTGCCAATTAAATACAACACTTTTTTTCTTGGGGGCAGGGAGAAAGGAAGGAGAAGAAATTTCAAACCCATAATATTAAGTCAGTGCCTAGACATGAAAGACATTGTCTGCTTGTTACTACGCCTAGCATTTAAAAGTCTTTACAACTGCCTGCAAGGGCCCTTAGATCAGGAATTTAAACTGAACTGACATAACAAAAGGAGACATTTTCTCTAAGGTATTATAGACTTCAGACTTAGAGATATTTTTTGTGCCTTGAAAAGGTAATTGTTTGCTTGTATGTTTGTTGCATTTACCCGTTGCCATGCTTTCAGCTGGTAACATCTGTATTTTTCTGTCACTGTAGTATGCTTCACTGTTAAGACAGACTTGTTAGAGGGCAGCAGTTAATTTGACTTCAACTCTTAATTTTGGCACCTAATAGTTGCTCTATCAATCAGAATTGATTAAATCTAGGGGAAAGAGTCCAACAGTTCTCATTGGTCCTTCTTACCATTTTTCATGTCACAACATTGTGATTGTTGTGATTAATTTATATGACACTGTATGGATTTCATATAATAAATGTTAGGCCAGGCAGATATCTCTGTACTCTGAGACAGAATTGGAACCTGTTGCTCCCACCAGGATCAACTGAGAGGGAAAGGAGGAGCTGAGGAGCCTTGCTTGCTGTGCTGCTTCCTCTTGCTGCAAGGCTGAAAACTGATCACTGAACTGGTTCCCACCACAGGTATGAAACATGATAGATAATTCTAACGGAAGATCTTCAGGGCTATCTAACTACCAGGGCTATCTATCTATCTATCTATTTATCTATCCATCTATCTATCAGAGCTAGTGCTAGGGAGGTCTATAAATTCATATTGCAGTCAGCCTCCCAGTTTTTAAGGGCTTCTAATTTTTCACTAAAAATGTTTACTTCCTGGGTATAGATGTAACTGACCCATCCTCCTGGATTTCTATTCAATGCTTAATACCTTTCAGATCAAATTCCTAAAGCTTATGATACTAAAAAGTTGTCCAGCCATTTTATAGCTGATGGTGCTAGTCAGTTTGTCCACATGCACAGGACAGTCTCTGGCAGACTCTATCAACTTCCTCTTCAACAAATCAAAGCTGGGATTTCACTGTCAGTTTTAGTGAAGGTAGCTGTTATTTTTACCTGTATTCTCACTTTTCTACTAAAGGGAGGATACCAGGCTACAGAGAATTCTGGGGGAAAGAAGAAATCCAACTCCTAAAATGTTTCTTTCCACTGCAACATGAAAGGCAGTATCAGCTCTTTTTCTCTTTAATATCTGGAGCGATTGATCTGCCTTTTCAAAACAGCAATTTCTGCAGTTTTTACAGTACTTTACCCCTTAGTTCTGCCTGACTGTTCCTTTGCAGTTGCTCACTAAACTCCACCAACAGACTCAGTGTATTACACAGGCTGACCTTCTCAAAATCATTAACTCAGTAAGTAAAATTACCTCTTGCTCAGCCTCAGATCCAAACCTGTCCACTGTAGAATTCACTGATGTTCCTCCTTTCCTCTCTCTGAAGGTCTAGTTACCTTTTTAAATTATATTTAGTACTAATACTATTGTGAGATCTCTCCTGCACGGTATTGTGCCCTTTGTATTAAATTTACACATCTGAAGCATTGCTTAAGGGACTGTCAGGTTCCTGATAGTCAAGGACTATCTGATTGTTTGATTCAGGGCATTCGAGAACAGTATCAAGTTTTTAAGAATACTCACTTTCCTTTGATGGCTTCTTGTTTTCACTCAAGATCAGTCATAATATCGAAAGCTAACTACTCCAGTGTTTGGTCAAGTAACCCCCTTTGACACATTTGGTTTGTGTGTTTAGTATCGACAGCATTTATTTGGACTTGCCATCCTAATTTTTCATACTTAGTATTACCTCACTGGTTGTCAGCATGTTCTAAGTGATGAACGCTTCACTGGCCATACGACAATTATTCACAAAATGGCAGAAAATAAACAGTGACATTTTCTCTTTGACCATAACTCACTCTCCTTCATCTCCTTACACAGTAGCAACCTCGTGTGTCTTATTTATGCAGTCTTACTTTAGCTGTTCTGAAAGCCTTTATTTTATTGTTCTTAACTCCTAGAAAAGCCCTTATATCTGTCTTACTGACTCTGTCCTCTTTTCAAATTTTATTGAATATATTCTTCTCCATTTCTCATGACTTAATGTTTTTCTCTCTCTGCTACTGTTTGGTATTTGACTGTGTAACTATTATTTATCTCAGTGGTACATTTCATAATACAGTTTGTATGAAATGAGTTCTGCAAAGTATAGTTGCATTGTATTGTCTCATAAAAGTACACAGTAGTTGTCTTTGAACAGTATAATTATGTTTTGAAAGAAGTAAAGTTCCTGATTTGATACAAGCATATAATGCTACTGTTTGATGTTAGAAGTACATTTGAACATACAGAATTTTGTCCTTGAAAAATATGGTTTCTCCTTTTTTAATACTACCAGTCACCTTCATGCATTATTTAAATCTAACAGATGTATACCTATGGGCTCATTTATTTTATTCTACCAAAGCAGAAGCAGTGAAGGAAAATACAGTTACTAATCACTGTAATGTGAAATACTTCTTAAAAAGTCTGTGTCTCTGTTGAAGTAAGTAATTTATTATCCTAAAATATGAAAGAAAAAGAAAGAAAGAAAAGAGAGTTAATAGTGAAGGAGTTGAGGAATGTGTAGAACTTCAAAAAGTGAAGTGCTGGGAGGTATAAAAAGCAGAATTGGAACCCATCATCTCTGCTCACCAAGCGGTTTGAGAGGCTTGAACTGTGCTTTATCTTGTTCAGGCAGCACTGCTGCTTGTATTATGAAGTTTACTGGTTTTACTCTAGGAAGTGACAGTGGATTGTAGCTACAGAAATCTAAGGGCAGGATGAGCAGTAAATTGACTTTGAAAATAGGAAACTGGATTTTTTAAACTGGACAGACATATGAGGCACATAGCTCTTTAAATGGTTTAACCACAAGCTAAATCCTTGGGGCAGAGGGTAGTGGGTTGTACCTGGTAAAGACACAGGGCTTTCTGCCTCAGTGAATCTTACACAATCAATAACTATGTTTCTTTAAGTGAGGGAAAAAAAAAACCCACAACAAAGCCAATTCTTGGTCCTCACCTTCTACTCCATTCCTAAGCTATGAAATAGGAAAAAAGCTGCTTTATATAAAATGCACTGTAATTTGGTGCAGGTCTAAACCAGCCTACTCTGTAAGTCCATGTTGTTCCTATTATAGCTTTAATTGGGCAGAGCACATGGACAAATTGTGAGGTTTATAAGAAAGAAGAAAGCCCTTAGGAGCTTTAGTGATGATGAAAAGAACACTGTTTTTTTCTAGAAAGACCCTTCAGATCAACTTCTTTCTCCCTCCAGAGTAGATGATTGTTGGCAGGGACTACACATTGTTTTCTCTGCGGTGTTGAATGTGCTTCTAACTGCTACTGTGAGTGTATGAACACTGGTTATAGAGTATTCATTACGAATTTTCAGCTCCTGTAGGAATGAACTCTAAATACTTTCATTTTACAGTAAATAAATCATAGGCAAATGGCAGGCTTGGGTCAGTAAGGTTTTAGAAGGAAAAACCTTTAATCAGAGAGCAGATAGAAAGGACAGAAACACTATGAAGTCAATTTCTTATATTGTAAGTATATTGTGCTTTTGTAAGTATATTGTGCTTTTGCTTCCGGGATGACTGGCAGAGATGAAAATAGCAGAACAGTGATATGTCAGAACTTCTACGTGAACTTCTACATATTTGTCAAGACTCTTGCAATGACATTCCAAAGATACTGGATAAAGGACGTTAATAGAAATGCAGAAACTGTTACATCCAGGCTATGCCTCTATTTTTTAAGCTCCCAGCTGCTCTATCACATTATAAAACAGAAGCACAAATATAAATATCAATATGAGGTGGCTTAAGTTCATTTTCATAGTTTACTTCCAGTTTGGTGTTTAGAAGACACAAAAAAAGTATTTTGTCAAGACATTGATTACGCAGTCCACTCCTCTGGGTCATTGTTTTCCTCTCAGAGCCTTTTGCTCTAATTCCTTTGAACTACAGTGGTTTAATTCATAAAAATGCTGTCTGCTAGAGAGTACTGACGATAATATTCAATAGAAAAAAAGTTATGATGGGAGCTCCTCATAGGAATATACCCGTACATCTATATGTGACATTTGAATAAAACAAGAGAACTTTGGAAGGTAACCTACCTGCCATCAGTAGGCTTTAGTGCATGGCACTATCGCAATTATTCTTTCATATTTCATACAGATTGTTAGAAGAGTTAATGGCTGATTACCAGAGCAAGTACTTTGACATCCAGCAGTGCATTAGAATATACTTGCTCTTGCTGTAGACCCTTTCTGAGGTTTTAAATCTGGACCTTTAAAACCTGAGCAAGGATACTATTAATTGAGGACTTTGGTTTTGCTAAATTTCCCAAGACATATCTCCTCAGAATTATAGTCAAATTAAGTCACTCCGAGGGAATCAAATAGAAAAGACTGCTATGGATTATGGTCAGAACAATCTTGAAGATCACTTAGCTGAAGCACCTTGCGTTACAGAAGACAAAGTTTTGCCACATGAGTACTTCATCAAGGATACCTTCTCTTGTTTCCCTAACACAATCTTCACGTAATTACTTCAAGACATAGAAAAGCCTTCTATATGTTCAGATAATTGTTCTCTAGTGGTTAATTTTCTTCACAGTTACAAGTATGTATCTGATTTCAAGCCTGAATTTGTCTAAGCTTCAACTTGGAGCTTTCAGATCTCATTACTGCTTTTCTACGTATAGCAAAAAAAAAAAGTCCTCAAAAATTTTTTTCACCATGCACACCAGCAGCTTGTGTGAATCAACTAAAGAGGTGTGATTTCCCAGGCTCATCTTGGTTTTTCTAAGCTTTTCTTATTTGTCCATGTTTTGGGGGGGCGGGGTGGGATGATGTGTGTTTAAATGTAAACTTGTAGCCCAGACACATTATTTTTACCATTACTGGTGAACAGCCACAGGCTTTGGGTTGACCTGACAGTACAGGGAGTCAGAAGTTGTCTGGGTTAGCCCTGTCTGTAGCTTGGTTACAATCAATGAATATTACATCATCATTATTATTATTACTACTACAATAATAATTAATATCTGGCAGTGGCCACCTGGCTAGGGCCTGACCTGGCTGGAGTTCAGCTTGGTGAATACCAGCGACAGTGAAGGACTGACAGACCTTGATGTCCACACATAACAAACAGTAGTCCTTTGCGTGACCTGCAGGTGTGGGTGGCTGTTGTGCAACTTTCAACCTGTACCCTGGGAAAAGGAATGTTGTTGAATATGTATAAAAGTAGACCCAAGGGGTCTCAGTGCTGATGACGGAGCCCTGCCACCATTCACAGCAAACTTGTCCCAACAAGGACTTTCTCATAGCTGTCTCTTCCCACCTCATTTTTTCCCCATTGAAATTTTCTCTATTAGACAATTTTAGTTACTGTACTCTTAAACATGAACTAGACTGACAGGAAATTCTTCCCTCCTCTTGTAAGATGTGTTCTTTCTTGCTTATAACAAGATTATGAGTGTAGTGGACAGAAGCAGGAACAGGGCTTGAAGTAAAGGTCTTGCTAATCCTGGATGATTAAGCACATTGTCTTCTTTTTACAGTCTTCTGTTATACACATGGGACTCATATTCCCTTTCTTGCATGAAACATCATTTTCCAAATTTAATTTTCATCTGAAGAAGTCTAGACTTAGCATTGCTGGATTCAACATTACTGTCCTTTTAACTATAAAATGTATTCAAGGAACTTGCATTTAAATGTATTAGACTGTAAATTGTTCAGATGAGTTACTCCTTCTATCATGGTTCCTGTCATTTTGAGATGATTTATATCAAGCTAAACTGCCTCTAGTTTCTGACATCACCTTATCATTTCAACGTCATCATTTTCAAATGTTGATGCAATACTGGATTTTCTTTCAGACTCCCACATCTCCACTGCTCTCTTAGCATTTTTCTAAAATTAAGTTTACAATCTTAGCTAATTCTTTTGATGCTCCCAGATACAATTTACCCAGTCCTAAAACCTCAAAGATCTCTATAATAATTGTTACTTTACATCACTAAAGCTATTAATCAATAGAAAACATTGTTATTGTTGTAGCATGAGTGATTCTGCTTCTGCGTAAATAGTGAAGAATAATGGCAATTCAATAATGCACATTGTTCTGTATTACAGCTTAGTTTTCCCCTTCTGATCTAGTGTAAGCTGTTCAATATCATTAAGATTTCATTTACCTCAATGTATCTTCCTAACTTTGTAAGGATAGTTTGTTTGGTTTGTAATTGATGCCCTTATTTTCATTAGTTCTGCTAGTGCAGGTCTTCTCTCCCACCAATTCTGCAAGTGTCCTGAGACTTCCCAGCACCATTTTTCTCACCTGTGATGCAAGGTGCAGACTCTCCCTTGCCACTTACCTTAGAAAATCTTGCCAGTATTTGCTTCTCATTTAGACACATCCATACTTTTCTTCCCAGTTTGGAAAACAGGTCTTACTAAGTCACAGTGTCTACTTGTATTACCAGTTGGGATTGTGAAATCTCTGCTGACAGCTCAGGAAATTATGCTATAATCACTTTTACTTAGGAAAAACTATCAGTTTCAGCCCAGGGATCCATCTACCTTTGAAACCACTGTCTCATATAGGACTGCTTTAAGCAATGTGTTTCTGCTTAAGCAATGTGTTTCTCTACACAGAGACTTCTTGTGTAGAATTCACAGGAATATTAAGGCTGTTTCACCAGTGGCAACTTTAGACCTCCAGCATATGTCTTACAGGCTGAAATACCTCAAAATGACAGATATTTTTCTATATACATATTAGAGGTTTTACAGCTCTGGATGGCACTACTTTTTTCCAAAGCCTCAAGCTGTAGCTGAGCAAGATGCCTGTGGGTATTTTGAAACTGCCTGTGGGTAGATAATGACAATTTTGATATCTGCAGAACTCTGCTGAAACAGAAGGGGAAAAAATGAACGATGGGATTTGTCCGTGTGAGTTAAATCACTGGATGATCATTTGCACTTTACATAACCTCAGTGCAGTGAAACTATTAAACATGTAGGTTATTACATTTATTTTTGAGTGAGTGGTAATATGCCTCCTTACTTATAGTCCTCTAGGGGGAAAAGACAAATCTCATGAAAACAACAGTACCTTCCAATTTAATCTGTATTGTATGGTATTCAACTGTGTGCAACAATTCTGATGCTATCAGTGACATGAAGTATTATATTATTCAGAACTAAGGAATAGCATGGAAGCCTAACAAGCAGCCTGTTGCAGTAATAGCAAAATTTATATACAATAACTAAGAACAGAGGACAACTGAGAATTAATAGGTTGGTTTGTCTCAACAAAAAGGTAAGGTCAGGGAAGTTGAGATACGCTCAGTGGAATTCTGTCCTTGCTAACTTTGCTGAGCTCAGGATTTCATGATGTTGCCCATTTCCTCTTGGTATATAGGTGTTAATTAATCTTTTATAGTTCCATGTGAACTAAATCGTGGTATTTGAAGGCAACACTGGATCTAAAGTAATCAGTAATTGTGATTAGCTCTTTAAAATTTTCATTCTGAATGTATCCATTTGAAGCAAAAGACATCCTTTAGATGTTAGTTAATACAAAGCTACAGTTGTCAGTACAGTTGCTTGTGAAGTTTTCTTCTCTCTGCTTGAACGCCTTTGTTTGTCTACTTTCAGTGCTTCTCAATAACATGGTTTCCAACATGGAAACAATTACTCAAAACTGATAATTGTCTGACTATGTGTTTCCTGTACACAAGCAATAGGACGAGTGTCTTTAACTGCTAGTGACAGATACATATAGTGTTATTACTGTAATGGAATCACAGTTCTTGGTGCTGTGTATGCCAAAATTTCCTAACCAGTGTCATCAAAATCCAGGAAAGAAGAGACAGTTCACAGCTTATATACCTTCATTATATACATATTCATTATAACTCCACAAAATGCCCACCCAATTCTCATGAGTCATTGTATATGGTAATTTGGGTAGATAAGACTGTGGCACAGGTGCTGTGAATTTTGAGGAGTGGTCTCTGGGGGTCATGGTGGTCATTTGGGGAGAAGTACCCCTACTCATTTTATCCTTTTATGGGTACCTGTTAGTTAAGGACACTGGAATGTGTTTAGTGTTTCGAATTAACTACATGTTCTTGTTTGGGTATTCCTTCTCTCACATATTTCTACATTCAACCAGATTATTGTTGTTGATTTTGGGATTCCCAAAGATAGTATCTGAGTTTTCATATGGTCTGTGTATAATTGCTTCCATCTTTCATTAATTTATATGATTAGTAGCATATGTGGTATTTGTTTCTAAATTACATGAAACACAACTGATGACTCACATCCAGTCACTAGATAATTAATGATTTCTCAATTTAAGCTACAAAGATAATATATAAATGCTTTTTTACCTTAATTGTTACACATGGTATTAGCAGGGAGATACTCTTTCTCTATTTTGCGTCACTTTTTTTGCCCAACGCATTTGCAGGCAGTGTGATGTAAATGGCAGCAGAGCTCAGAGTTGGGGTTTTTTTGATCTAGATAGATGAAGGTATTCACTCCTTGTCTTACAAATAGAATTCTATTTGTGTTAAGTTATAATCCATATAGTCTGATCCAGATCCTTAGTTATATTTTACGGGAATGTAACATCATTCCCACTGCAACTTACTTTAGCTTTACTTTTCAGTATTGTTTCTGACCATATTTCAAGCCCCTGCTGCTTAACTGTGTTACGTTTATGAGTTCTCCTTTCTACTTTGCTAGACATAAGCAAAATGGATTCATCTTACACCTTAATAGTATACATTTAGTAATGGGGGAGATGACTTTCAGATATTTATTTTAACTAATATAATGGTAAAAGATGCATTTTCAAGGCACTTCTGTAATCCCAGCTGAAGTCAAGAATAACTATACATCTTCTGTATATTTTCAAACTCAAGTCCTCAGGTATTTTCATCATCTTTTAAACATAAGGTTCTACAAGTATAATATTTTACCCTTCTTTTTAAACATATGGTCTACATGAGCAAGTTAAGGTTTTGCAATGGTGATATAACTAGTCTCTGGACACCAGTAATACTTTTCTGCTTGATTAGTGATTTTCCATCACTGAGATTGATGTGTTTAAAACCTTTCAATTAGCTTCATATCAATTTCATTAAAAGACAAACAAAACCTTTTACTACGCTATGTTTAATTTACTGTATGTTCAGCTGGTAAAGTAAATGTATTGATGGAAACACCTATGGTGGATTGACTCTGGCTAGATGAGAGACACCCACCCAGCCGTTCTCTCACTCCTCCTCAACAGGACCTGGGGAATAAGATTCCAAAGCTCATGGGCTGAGATGGAGCCAGGGAGATCAGGTACCAACTACCTTGGAGGAAACCAGACTCATCTTTTGGAAAATCAATGTAATTTATTGCCAATTAAATCAGATTTAAACAGCGAGAAACAAAGGCAAAATTAAAACACCGCCTTCCCCCCTTACTCCCAGGCTCACCTTCGTTCCTTCATTCCCGACTCTTCTACCTGATCCCTCCGCCCCGAGGGGTGCGGGAAGATGGCGGCTGTGGTGCTCCCTGCGGCTAAATCGCGGGCTCCGCGCAGGCCGCAGCTCCCTCAGGAGCTCTCCACCCACTCCCTCCGGCGGGGAATCTCCGTGTAACCGCTGCGGGGGGCGGCGGGAGCCCCTCCTGCCGCTCTGCCCTCGGGGCTGGCCGGGCCCTTCCTCACCCTTGTTCCCTCAGCGCTCCCCACCGGGCAGCGGCCGCCCTTCCTCAGCCGAGGGCCCTGTGGACAAGGTGCCCGCTCGCTGCTGAGGGGCTGGGCTGTGCCCCGCCGTGGGGCCGCTGGAACCGGCTGGAACCGGCTGAGGCCGGACAGGACTCGCCTCCCTCAGAGAGATGGGCCGGCAGCATCTGGTCCCAGGGCAGGGCCAGGCTGAAGGGCAGCCTCACAGCCAGCACCCGTGTGGGGATGTTGTGTTCGGGCGCTTAGCACAAAGCCGGGGGAGCAGAGGGGACCTGCCGCAGGTACCTGCAGCACCCGGGCTGGCCTCTGGAAGATGTGGTTAGCCCCCTGACAGAAGGCAGGTCAGGGACAGGAATGGCAGTTCTTAGAATCAGCGTGTGTTTCCCTCCTTTCCTACCCCAAAAGGCAGTACAAATAGAGCTTTCCTTACTATAGAAACAAATTATTTTGGTGGGGGGAAAGACAACCCAATATGTGGCAGCTTTCCCCTGTGTGATTCAACTCATTGAGGAAGTTTCTGGAGAAGCAGCTTTGCAAGGATTTTAGATTAGGAAGAAATTCTTCCCTGTGAGGGTGCTGAGGCGCTGGCACAGGGTGCGCAGAGAAGCTGTGGCTGCCCCATCCCTGCCAGCATTCAAGGCGAGATTGGATGGGGCTTGGAGCAACCTGCTCTAGTGAAAGGTGTCCCTGCCCATGGCAGGGGGTTGGAGCTTTAAGGTCCCTTCCAATGCAAACCAGTCTGGGATTCTGTGAATTGAAACCAAAGCCAGGCCTGGAAGTCTTTCCTCCAGCCCCAAGAGCAGCCACTTGAGCAAAAGCAAAGCCATGCAGAGGGTGGAAATCATCTTTTCTATGTGTTCTTTCAGAGCTCCGGGGCAACTCAAGTTCTGCCATTAGGGCACAAGAAGAAACAATCCTCTAGCAGAGACCATTGCTATAGGACCTCCACTGTCAAGCCCCACTGCCATGGATGTCATAGGCAGTTCTGTGCAGCACCAGCTCCTCAGGTGCCAGTGGTCAGCACAGCATACAGGTGCTAACTGCTGTGTCCCCCGCCCCACCTTTGTGAACAAGCTGCAAGCCAGCAAAAGCAACTCCCCCCGGGGAATCCTCTAAAGAAGGCACAGGAGGTGTCAGGGGTGCAAAGAGCCCAGCCTGATGCACGTGTGGCAGCCCCGCTCCCCGCTTGTCTTTGAAATGGGCTGATGACTGATTATGGGAATCTTCCCCATGCAGTACCCCCCCACCATGACATCTCAATCATACTTCCATTTCTTCTTTAAAGTAAAAAATGGCATTCCTGGCCCAGTATGTTTATCAGAGGCTGAGCCACTTATCTGCACAGGTTTTCGGTATGCAGCCTAGAACCATTAGATTTTTATCATGTCTTATGAAAATCATACGCAGCTTACTCTTGTAGCTGTATATTACAAAGCAAACGTGTATAGAGAGACTGGTTCTCCTTAGATTACTATCTCTGAATTGATGCTGTATGAGGCACAACTGCTTAAAAGGTTATAACTGATGTAATTTTTGCCATTACAGGTAATTTATGGCTCCTGTGTGTCTGACTTGTCAAATCTTCTTAGGGAGATCAAACAGGGTCTGTTTGTCATAAGCATTTATCTAACACTTGTTCCTCTGCAAGCTGCAAAACGCAATAGTTATTCTTTTCTTGGGTGTCAATTTTCTCCTGTACGTCTTGCCTCTTAGTCCTTCTAAATGCCCTCCTAATGCAAAATGCAGGGGTGCTTCAGTAGCAAAAATGAGCAATGACTACCTCTCCACGGGCATTTTTGAAAGAGAGAATTCTTTTCCTAAGCAGGGTTCAAGTGCTTCAGAGATCTGAAGTTAAGCACACAGATGTTTTGCAGCTCCAGCTGTGCCTCAAACATTGCTGCATTATTTACCCCTCAACTTTGCATAACTCTGAGCTGATCTCTGCTGCTGGGAAAGAAAATCCTTCAGGAAAAGTCCTGGAGAACAAAATAGCCTTTCATTGGTAAGGCACATCCCATATCTGTATCCATCCTCTGGCCTACCTGCACATCAGCCTCCACCAGGCTGAGGAGTTAAGCTCAGCCCTTATGTCATGCCAGGTCTCCATTTTGTTTCCTTGTCTCCCCTCTGTCAGTTTAAAGCCATTCCCCCTTGTCCTGTCACTACATGCCCTTGTAAAAAGTCCATCTCCAGATTTCTTGTAGGCCCCCTTTAGGTATTGGAAGACTGTTACAAGGTCTTCCCTTATCATCCCTATCATAGCTTCATCCTGTTTTCCCAGGCAAAAATCACCTGGAAATGAAAGGATGTGCCTCTGTGTCAGGCACAGGGCTCTCTCAGCTTACAGAGAGGAGAGTTCAGCTGTACTGTGGATTCAGCACCACAAGACCCCACTACATGGGCACACAGGGTGCTGGTGGGGAAATGAGCCACAAAGGGGCTGATTAAAAGGAGCGTCCCCACTCTCCACTTCCTTCGCAGCACACCATTGCTCCCTACCCAAAGGGGACAGCATCTGCTCTGCTCCATGCCCCCTGCAGCGCTGCTATGTGGTCATGGCCATATGCGGTACACCAAGTGTGAGTAATGTAACAAGGTAGGCAGCCCAGCAGCATTCAGACACAGTCATGTTCCACATTTATGGACCTTTTACCCATTCTACTGCCAAAAAGCTGCATTTCTCAATGGCTATGAAGTGTGAAGTGTCTGGAAACACACAGCACGCTCACTGTTGAGGAAAGAACTTTTACAGAGGAGCTTTGCCAGTTTCACTCTGCATTAAGCTTTACCTTCCCGTCAGGTATGAAATGGCAGGACACGCTTAAGCAGGCATTATGACAGGAATCCTAGACAGAAATAAATTCAATAAATAAATTCAATAGTAACTAAATTGCTAGCATTTATTTGTTCAGTAATAAATAGAAAATAATAAAATCTTATTTGAACAATAAATAGAAAGAAACAGAATTAGAAGACCTGTACTTTGCTGAATGTGAAGTCCTTTGAGTAAATGGATTGAATTGGGTATCTTCACTGACAAATTTTTAACAGGGTTTACAGTACAGAGGTTTTGTGCAGCAAATAGGAAACATCCTGAAAACATACAAAGAAACATTCATGTATATGTGGAACAGAATTTCAGCTGCAAACACACCCCAAACCCAGGGTTCTTAAGATCCAAGGATTTGCCCCAATAACACTGTATGTATTTGAGAAACTCCAGGCTTCGACGCAGAAACATCTAATGCCTGCATAAACTGTTCCTCCTATCAGGGAAAACTTCAGTGTTGCCAGTTGCTTGAGATGGCTTTAATGTGAGGTAGAATTAAAGACTGACAATCAAACATAGCAATAAACTGTAAATTGCATGTGTTATAAATGATTTACATATCTGATCACAGGAACTGCAGAACTATGTTAGTTTCAAAACATCATTACCAACCTCATAATTAATCTAACTGGCACCCTGTTGGAAACATAGCCTAGCTCTGTGGACTTTCTACATCCACATCTTTGAATCTTTTCAGACTATTTGAAAGAAACCCCAAGTATTTTTACTCAGTATCCATTAAAAGCCTAATAAGTGTTACAATAAATTATTTGCTTCTTCACAGATTCATTTCAGCACTGACTTATTTTACCACACTGATAAAATCTGTCTCCATCTTAAATATTTTTCAAGCTGCCTCAGGATCTGCCACTTCTTTTTTTTTCCCCTAAGTTTGTTTCTTTCTTTCTTTTCCTCCAAGTGTCTCAGATGAGGATCTCTTTATCTCTGCCCCAAGCTTTATGCTATAGCAGTCTGGAATGGCATATTAGAGTCTATTTCTGAGTACTGGAACAATGTCTCTGACAATATGCATTCTGGCACTTTCCTCGAGATGAAATTTCTATGTGCTTCAGACAATAGACAATGTTAGGAGAGTTGGACAGACAATAAAGAGCAGCAGTATTCATCTGATCTTCTTGGAAACCATTTTGGAACTGCAAGCAGAAGACGACAGAAGGCAGAAATACATGAAGTTACTACAAACTGGAAAGGAGCTGTAAGGTTGAAGATTTTATGAAACAGGAAGAATATTGTACTTCCTCTGGACAGACTGACCCATTCAACTGAACAGCAATGGTAACAAAAAAGAAGAGACCCCAAAATCATGGATTTAAGCCATACTAATCAAAACATGAAAACATGAAAAGAGTATAAAATGATTTCCCTGCCAATATGTGCATGATGCTGGCTTCTACAGTAAAACACAAAAAGGCAAGCAGGCAAGAAGAAGGGGAAGGGGAAGAGCTAAAGATTGTGAGTTACCTGCAATCTTATGGCTGGTGCTGTGCTGGATTGTGTTCAGGATATCATCACCAGAAAGCCTCTCTATTTTTACAGATGTTTTATAGACATCAACCATACAAAAGATTGATAGAGAGCCTTAGTAGTACGTGGCATCCATACCATATGGGGTTTTTGATTGCAACAACTCCAGAAGCAGAACAGTTCCTCTTATTACAAATAATTATGGGTTTTGTTCACCACCAATATATTTACAGCTTCTCCACAGTCCTTCACAGTCCTTCTCCACAACTTACTCCAATTCTTCTACAAGTTACAGACAGGCTTTGCACACTGTTACTGCCATAAGCCTTTGAGAAGCTGGACATTAATTTAGGTCATAGGTATAGAGGAATTTCAGCTGCCTTACTCATTAGTAGTGGTAAGGGCTCATTTTCTCTAAAAACATCTTGATAATTAAATTACTGGAAAAATAGACTTCCCTTCCTGTAAAATAGCACCTTTATTAAAAAAACCATTTCCATGAACTAATCCACTCTGTGAGGCTTAGAGACCTTACTCTGAAGGTGCTTTTGTTTTAAATCAAGGGCTTTCAGTCTGTTCTTGATGGACTTATACTCTATGAGATCCAAGACAGTTGACTAAAATAAGTTATTTCACGTGCTGCTCAGCCATCTCCGTATGAATGTTTATACTAGGAAACCCTATTTCCCTATTATAGGAAGTCCATAGCAAGGGGTTGGAACTAAATGATCTTTAAGGACTCTTCCAACCCATACCATTCTATGAAACATGTGAATCTGATAACCAGACGAGTAAAACTTACTGATTTATGCTATCAACTGGCAGTGTTAGTACAACTTGATCAATGCACTCACTTTAGTATCTTGCACATCAGTGATGGTTTACTGGTAAAACAGACAGGGCAGCATCCGTTAAAATTAAATAGCATCTGTCAAATTTAAATAGCAGTGTTTCTATGCATTTGTTGTTTGGATACATGGAGCTCAATAGAAAACCCACTGAAGTTTGCCCCTTTTGCCTCACAGTGAACAAAAAATATCACTACCTGTCATCTTCCATGTCTGGGTAGTCACAGGCATTCAAGCATCAGGAAATAAACTGCAATAAATCACAAAGTTAGCTTAAAATCCACTCGATTTCCTAAATTCCAAGCCCTATAAAGGGAAGTGGGATTGTATGGGTATTTCTGGTTTCAATTCTTATTCTTTTGACCTCAAGTGCTAACTTTTTTAGTTGTTCTGCACAAGGCTGAGGACTAGCCCTTTTTTTAGTAGATCTGGATGTCTAACAGGCCAGCTTCCTGTGGGTGCAAGAGCTGCATTACCACTCAGTTAAGCTGCATACAACTGTTTCTATTTCCAGGGTTGCACATTTTGGCATTAGAGACCTGGGATCCTGCAAAGATTTATTATAATCCCCTTGTTCACTTCAATCACTCTAAATGGTTTGATTTGAATTCCTCCTTGGGGATTTCTCACAGGGCATAAATTCAGTCGCTGCAGGAGCAGTGTCAGGGAGCAGCAGGAGCAGGGCTGTGCCATGACCCACAGGTGACCCAGCACAAGCTGTGCCTTCACTGACAGGGTGCAGTCCTGCAGGGTCTGACCGTGGGGCAGAGCCAGGTGGTCATAGCAATGAATCCCATCAACAGCCTCAGACAAGGCAAAGTCATCGGCCAGTTCCAGGGTCCATCCATGACAAGGGCAAGAGCCTAAGGACCACAATATGGGTGCATCCAGAAGGACCTTGACAGCCATGGGCTTCAAGGGAAACATCAGGTGCAGTTCTGATCCCATGAAAATGAAAGAAAATTGCTGCATTGACTTCCATGAGGTCAGGATCCACCTGATCTCTTTCTTTTCCAGGTCCTGGTACATGCACCTCAAACACCCCTAAGTCAACTATGAAATGAATAGATAAGACTGATAAAAGTTAACCAAAGCCATACAGCACTCAAAGCACCACACAGTCACTGCTGTTACGGATATTAGCACTGTACCAACCCCTAACAAAATCAAAATGACTATTGTGTTTCTGGCCAGCACTGGAAGGTTTTGAAGCTTTTTCTTCTAAGGCTAGCTGCTAACAGTGCCATGGGAGTGCTCACACACTGCCGTTTCATTTCAAGGCTGATATTGAAAAACAGTAAAAATCTGCATTTATAAAGAGCTATAAAGGCCAAGGAAAAGATTCCTCTTGCTTTTGGCAGGTTTTGGCTCAAGCAGGGGATGAAGTTTTCATGTGCGAGAGTGATGTTGCCCTCTGCTGGGTAATCCACAAGCAGAGCAAAGACTTCAATCTTAGGAGTCTCCACAGATTCAAGCAGAAGCAGCCCACAGTTCCTGATAGTAGAATCATTGCAAATACCATGTGATTTAGCTTTGCTGCACGCCGAGGAGGAAGGAGCGCACTGTTAGCCTCTTGTTACAAGTGAAGAGACAGGAGGCACAGGAAGGATGCAGTTTCAGTCCTCATCTCTTTGTAGAATACGGTCCATCGACTTCCAGTGCAGAATCAGTCCCATCCAGCTCTCTCAAGGTCATGTAGAACATCTGTAGGCAAGTTAAATAAAAAGGAAAGAAGACAGAGAGAGACTCTATGTTTCATGACTCTCAAGTTTTAACCACAAGATTGAGAGAAAAAGACAATCCCTCAAATATTTCCATTTAATCCTTAAAACCTCTAGACACCAATTACATAGTGCAGGCTATGTCAACATTCATTCTCACCTATATTCATTTATTTGGTTTTCCTCCTTTCATGGAATCAGATTTAATTTTATCTTAAGTAACAGATAAATTACCAGTGTCTATATTATCAGCACCCTATTAAGAGCAGGAATCCAGCTCGATGCCACTGGGACATTGTAACATTCCTATCTCATCAGCCATCAGACTAAGGTCTAGGGAGTGAAATTTATCAAATGCCATTGTACAGTGTATCTGGAAGGATGATAAACATGATTAAAATTCATTTCACCAACACAATTGCTCATATGTATTTGATGTCCTTTTCCTTGGAATGGTTAGACAAATTGCACACTTCCCTAAAATGAAATTCACTCTTGGATTTTATACAACGTGCCCTGATAATACAAATCAATATTTTGACAAAACACATTTTTACCTGAAGATGAAGTATAATGTGTGATGAAATACATTTAAGTGCTTTATAATTTATCCTGAGAGCACAATGCAATTGACCAAATGTCATACATCATTCCATAGAAAACTAGGGGGAATACATAATCTCTACTCTTTTAAGAAGCAACTGCCTTGAGAGAGTGCACAATTAAACACTTAACATTCAGAAAACATTTCAAATAAAGGATCTGTGTGCAACCTCTGAAAGATATTTGTTGTTCTACATAATGTAACTGCAAGATCACAGGGTGTTTTGCTCAAATGCAGTATCATGTTCTCTAATTCCTTTCATTTTTAAGACAGAGTACATTATCTTCTGTGTGTTAACTTACTTTTGCCATGGACTCCATAAAGCTTGTTTACACACACATATAAGCTGAGTGTAAGTATAGTATAAGGGGACTCAAAAAAACTCCAAAAGTTTCTGGGGACTTTTCACGTGCTGTGTGACTCTTACCCAACATCTGTAATGAATGAGATGTTTTCCTCTGGAAATTCCTCTGGAATTGCCATGTCCTAGACCCATCTGGCTATTCACCCTTCAAGAGCTCTCTCCCTGTGGAACCCATAGGGAGCAAAAATTTCACAGGCAGCAGTGGCATAGACAGACATGTAAAAGCTGGTAACTTAACACATGCCAGTTCCTAAATCCAGGTTGGCACAAAGGCATCAAGAACATTTAGGAGCCCGATTCTCTTTCATTTCACAGGGGTGTACAACAACCTATGGGTCTTAGTGGGTCATGGCATCAGGTATTATCTGATGGTAAGGCAAATACAAGAGTAGGGATTTAGCCTTTGACTGAAATACAAGCCAGATGAGGTATCACTTAATGGGAAGACTCCGTAACCCACCAGTCAAGGCTCACCAATACACAAAATAAAACAAGCCATGTATTTTCATAGAACCATAGAATGGTTTGGGTTGGAAGGGACCTTAAAGCTCATCCAGTTCCAAACCCCTACCACAGGCAGGAACACCTTCCACCAGGGCAGGTTGCTCCAAGCCCCATCCAACCTGGCGTTGAACAGTGTCAGGGATGGGGCAGCCACAGCTTCTCTGGGCACCCTGTGCCAGCGCCTCAGCA
>JANHGB010064019.1:0-21800 GCA_026283785.1 Coracopsis vasa | reverse complement strand
GCTGCTCTAGTGGAAGGTGTCCCTGCCCGTGGCAGGGGTTGGAGCTGGATGAGCTTTAAGGTCCCTTCAACCCAAACTGTTCCATGATTCTATGGAAACGAGTGAAGGAATTAGCAGTGGAGTGAACTGAGGGCATGAGAACAAGAGAAGGCTTCCCCCAAGCCCTGCTCGAGCGCTGTGTGTGTTTCCTCTTCACACCCCATTAAGTTTATGGGGAAGCACAGGACACAGCTGGGCTCCCTATAGCTGCTGTTGATTAGTGCTCTGCAGACAAGCAGGGCTGAGGGATCTGAGCACAGCAGCTCCGGCAGAGAAGAAAGGATAATCCATGGGAAAGCTCTCAAAATACAAAGGGATGCGACCCGATTTCCAGCTATTCCCTCTACTGACCACGCATCTCTGCAGACCATGGGAGGGTTTTGGGTTGGGATGTGGGATACTGAGAGCCACAAACCTCATCCTACACCAGGGAACGTCAAGGAAGTGGCTGCCATCACCAGCATCGGCACTGATGCATGCGAGCATCATCCTTATGTGTACAGAAAGAGGGACCCTGAAGAGCACCCAAGCTCTCAACACTTTCACTTGTCTCAAACCTTGGGAGAGGGGCACGAAAGGCACCTTAAAAAAGAAACCCATTTGCATGCTCTGCAGAACTTGGCAGGAGGCACTGCCTGGTTTCGCTCTCCCTAAGAGAAGCACCCGGCTTCCTTTGATCCAGCTCCTCCCAGCATCGAGCGAGCCCTGCGGATGTCCCTGGGAGGAGCAGGGGGCCCCACGGGCTTGTACCTGTGCTCAAGACCACCCTGGGATGCCTCACACCCCTCCTTGGAGCCAGCGCAGGCAGGGGGCAAGTAAGGAAGTTTTGGGGCATTTCCTTGGCAAGTGTTGTCTGAATGGTTGACAAAATGAGCCCCTTTGGGACTCCTGGGTCCTCTCCCAAGAATCTGCGGGGCCCTGGGGCCAGGACACTTGGGTCAGAAGAACCAGCCCTGCTCTTGGTTCATTAAAGAGCCTCACAATTGCCCTTTCTGGCGCGCAGTTGCCCACCAGTGAGATGGGGAGAGCAGGATGCTCATCTCCTGCTGTAAAGCACTTGGGGGTCTCACATAGAAGCAGAAGGGGTCCAACAGCGCCTTGCCTGGGGTTGCCACGTGGTTATTCGGCCTGGTTTAAAATGCAGTTCCCATTAGCTGCCTCTGTTTCTCACTGGGGAGCACAACGTGCTCTCAGCGAGGCTGAACCATGCTTTGAAATTCAATTCATTGCAGTCAGCAGCAGCACCGAGGGCAAGTGGAGAAAGCCCAGACCATTGTCTCAGTTAATAAGATAACAATTTAACATGTGGTGGGGTTCCTTCCCTCTTCCTCTGCCTCCCTTCAAACAGACCAGCAGACGCTTGGAGTTGCCTGCAAGTAATTGAGTAGAAAGGCTGCTATGATTTCAATCCCCCATCCACCCCATTACCAGCCAGCAATGCTTCTTGTCACCAGCCAGCGGCATGTAAAATATTTACAGCCCTGTCTTTTCCCTGGGGAAGGATCACAATAAATCACTGGAGCCAACAATAAATCAAAAATTAATCTCCTGAAAGCACGGGGCCGGCCCCATCCCCCCGAGAGCAAGCAGCAGGATTTATCAAGTGAATTGGTGCTGGTGTCTGCATGGGGTGTAATGGATGGGATGGGAGGGCAGGAGCTCAGACACTAGGGAAAAAAGTGGGGAAGGGCGCTGGGGTTGGTAAGTGCTGCCATCCCTTGTCACACACATGGGCTTGATCCCACTCTGCCATCTGGAAGTGAGAGCTCCTGCTCCTATGCACTCGCAGGGACCATCGGATGGGGCTGAGCACAGAGAGGAGGTTACAGGGCTCTGTACAGGGCAATGATGGCATTTTTCATCTTTTCTAACACACAAACCTAAATATGTTGGAGCTTTGGAGCAAGTCCAGAGGAAGCCTGGCTGGATGGGGCTTGGAGCAAGCTGCTCTAGTGGAAGGTGTCCCTGCCCGTGACAGGGGGCTGGAACTGGAGGAGCTTTAAGGTCCCTTCCAACCCAAACCATTCCATGATAAATATACTCATCCTATTGGCATAACCTAACAATGAGCGATTTACACCACCAGTGTTCTATAGGGGATCACTCTTTTAAATCTCCATGGCTGCTGCAAGCAATGCACCAAACCACACACTGAGCACCAGCATCCTCACTCCTCTGCCCAAGTCTCTCCCACCCACCATCGCAATAGCGATCAATGTGCAACGCTCTTGATTACTGCTCTTTAAGAAGCTCATTTATCTGAATACCAAAATAGCTCTTCCCCCCCGCCCCAGTTTGCAGCCATTGCATCTGCCTTTCCTGCAGTGGATGAAAAGATTCCTTTTTGAGCTGGTTTTTTACCCCCTCTGCAACAAATGAAGGCTCAACTCCTCTGTAGTAATTGCTCCCAACAGACTTGCTGTGGGCACCTCCTCTGTTTCTACTGCAATCTTATAAAGTCAATCCTATAAAGCCTGGTTTAATCAATCTTACAAAAGAAACAGATTAAGAGATTAGAGGAATTTAGAGAGATGACCCCAAACTGTGCAAATATCTAACTGGAGGTCACTAGAATGAGCCTGGAGCCCCCAGTGCACAGGGGCCAGCTCTGCCATTCCCTCAAACCTGCTTTTGTTAAGGCTTCTCCTTACATTGGAGCCTCTGAAGTGCAGAGAGGATGTGGAATTTGGGTGATTTGTTGCTAATAGGTGGATGCAAGCATCAGCTTGTAAGAAACATGATGTATGAGGTGCCCCTGCTGCGAGGCTGGCTAACCCGGGCAGCACATGGACTTGGGAAGTGCCGGGGTGCATTAGTCTGACTGACAAGCAAACAGCCTGAACAGGGTCAGCACATTTGTTAGGTGCCTTAGCGCTTCCCTTCATGGAATCAGAGACATCTCCAACAATGAATTAATCTCTGTCAATAGCACACATAATAGGGCTGCCCTGCTATACAGGTTCCCAGGACGAGGCTCCTTCCTCTCCTGCACAGGACAATTTGCACTAACATGCACCTGGATGGCCCCAGAGTGCCTGGTCCCCCTCCAGAGCCACCTCACAGCACTCAGCATCACTTCTCATTGGTAGATTATAACATCTTGCCTATAAACACCACACTCAGTTTCCTCTTCATTCCATTTTCTCTCCACTGGGCCAGGATAAACCAGAGCTGTTATTCCTTCAGTAGTGCCCACGGTAAGCTCAGCTTCATGCCAGGGAGGTGGACACCACAGGGATCCTTCCAGCCAAGGCACCCCCCATCCCTGCCCCTCTGCCACCATGACCAGCTTCAGAGAGCAGGATTGGACATCCAAGCTTCTCCATCCACTCATCTCTATGCAGCCATCAGTTATCTTTCAGTGGCACATCAATCCAGCATGTAATTATCTACCCAGGATGGTTCATGGCCTGGCTATCCATCCGTATTCCTATTTATCTTGCTCTCCATAAACACCAACACCCACCTACTCAGTCTAATTGCTCTTTCCAGGGATCCCTCCTCCTGCTTTGCCCAGGAGCCACTTAACTCACACCACAAGGCTCAGGCAGACCAGGAGCTAAACCCAAGTTTAAACCCAGCCCCAAGCCTCTCCCAGCAGCAGGGAGTGTTTGCCTCTGGGATTCTGGATATTACAGACACCAGGTACCCTATGAGCACACACAGCATCCGGAGCCAGTACATGGAGCTGTTGGAGCAAGTCCAGAAGAGGCCATGAGGATGCTCAGGGGCTGGAGCAGCTCCCGCATGGAGACAGGATGAGAACATTGGGGTTGCTTGGCCTGGAGAAGCTGCGTGGAGACCTCAGAACAAGAGTGCCCCACAGCACACTGCAGAGCAGGGCACGGAACCTGGGGCTCCAGCAGCCCTGCCGATGCCGTAGCCAGGCTTTCACTGTAGAACAGCAGCAAACTGTTTACAGTCACACAAAAAGGCTCTTTATTCACCACAATTACTACCAAGAATGTACGGCAAAAACACCGAGTTATGAGAAAATTGCTAAACTGCATTTGCCTGCCAAAATGAAGCCTGCTTTTGGCTCAGGCTTTGGTCTTGTACCGCACACACTGGTTTGCTCCTTCCCACGAGGAAAAGGGAAACTCCGGCCCTGTTGGAATGCCACTAGCACTTATGGATGGTGCTTTATGGCCACCAGAGGAGAGGACGAGCTGGAGGAGGGCTGCACTCACCGGCTGTCACTGGAGGCAGAGAGGGGAGGATGGAGCACGCTCCATCAGAGCATCTGAGCTTGTCAAGGCACGAGGAGCTGACACTGTTGCCTCCCTGACACAGCGAGAAACGCGAGGCTGCTGCAGTTACTGCTCCAATGCAGCAGTGTTTATCCTGCAGCAGTTTTCCATAGTTACACTGATGGTACCCAACAGCCCCACATCAGCCACCACAAGCTGATGCTCCCCCTTGTCCTACTCCTTTCCCCCTTGCTGCTGCTCTCCAGCTTTCAGATTATCCCAATGATTTCTGACAGGAGATCTCAGGTCAGGAGAGGTGAATATGGGTAGATCTTTGCTTCCCAGGAGACCAGAGACCCTCCCAAGCAGCACCTGCAGTTACCAGCATCATTTGATGTCCAGCAGCCATGGGCTCAGATGGGCTTTATCCCAGATCTCAGCTTTGGGGATGAGCTGTACAAATCACTGCCAGCCCATTGTTATGGATCATCCCACCAGCCTCCCTGCAGCACCAGAATGTTCTTGGCTATCAGGCACATTCCTCCCCACTCCATGACTCCTTCAGTGCTCACAAACATCACCTACAGCCTCGATACCCCACATGGCTGGTGACACAAGTGTTTCTCCTGGAAGGAAGCTCACAGTCTGAGCTGGAGGGGAGCGTTGGATGCGGTACAGCTCCTCTCAGCTCTGCACCAGGAGGATGGAGAGCCAGACAGGCATCTCTCATTCTGCAGCTGTCCCTTCCACATGCTTCCCTATGCAGACCCAACCATCTGGGCACATCACTTCCACCAGAACTCAGTTTTCTCCACTGGCTCTGCTTGGATTCCATTCTAAATTACTTTGCTTCCTTTGGAACCTCACTGGGGACTTTCCCATAAGGCACATCTAAAAGTTTCCATCTCAACTTTCAACTCAATGAACATTTTCATGGAATTTGCTCTCCTTGGGAAAAAGCAGCAGCTCCTTCATTAGAACAAACAGAAAGAGGAAAGCCTGAATTTCCAGAGGAAATGTTTCATTTTGCAGATGTCAATCAGCTGCTGGCTTCTCCTTTCATTAGGCTGCTGATGAAAGCAGCCAGTACCAAGTAAAAAGCCAAGCCCCAACCTATGCAGTTCCCCTGGGGATCCCGTCTGTGCCCCCTGCCCACATCTCTCTCCAGGCTCTTCTTTGCTCTGCTTTCCATGCAGAAATCCTCTCCTGCACCCCAGCCTGCCCTCCTGCGCTCCGGATCTCTGCTGGGAACACTGCACATGGCTTTTCCCTTCTCATTGCATCCATTATTGATGATCACGGCCACGTCAGACCTCTGCAGTGCATCCTGCCACCTCGGCCAGGCACCGTGTGTGCAATGCAGCTCCAGGGCTGGCTTTTCCAGTGTCAAGGAAGGTCCTAACAGCTTCCAGTGGTGCTGCCAAGTCATCTGCTCCCCTGGCTCTTAACTGGAAGCTGGGCTCACCCCTTCCT
Source organism: Coracopsis vasa (assembly GCA_026283785.1). Taxonomy (NCBI): domain Eukaryota; kingdom Metazoa; phylum Chordata; class Aves; order Psittaciformes; family Psittacidae; genus Coracopsis; species Coracopsis vasa. The sequence continues at coordinate 16,098 of JANHGB010064019.1, read as the reverse complement.
CAGGGGAAGCCATCTGGAGAAGTCTGGTGAGAGACAAGGAAGAAATAGAGGGACAGAGGTGATCCTGTCTTGAACATGCTCCCAGAGAGGCTGCTCCACGCTCACTTCTGATCCAGGCTGCAGGTTGGGGAATGTAAATAACCTCCTTCAGCAGAGGCTTTAAATCAATTCACTCTGCTCAACTCCATTGTTTGCTGCATACCCATAAGCCTGGAATGAGGCACGTTCATGGGATTGAGAGGTCAGACCCTTCCCACACCATAGCAGTGCCAGTTTGCACCAGTCAAAACTAAGGACCCCCATGGGGCTCAGTGCCAGCGATGATATGGGGCTGCCTGGTGGCTTGTGCATGGAGGTGATTCAGGAGGGCACTTCCAGGCTTTTGGCCAGCATTCAAAGTGCAGGTCAGCAGGAACTTCAGTGTCCAGCTCCCTGCTGTCCATCTGCCTTAATCCTGCAGGAACCGTTTGGGATGATCACGTTTTTCAAGCACGTTTCCTCAAGCAATAGAGTCCGACACAGTGACATAATGGAAGAAAATAATCCAGCAAAGCCTGGGGAGATGGCAATGGAAACTTTATCACCCAGACCACCTCTTCCGAGCCAGCAGCTGGGCACATACCTGGCTTCCACAGTTAAAGAATAGGGATTAAGACTGACCAGGATGTGAGCACAGCTTGCCCCGAGGACAGAGCAACGCTCACATCTTGGTACCTGTGCTCAGCACAGCCCGGGGCGATCAGATTCCCACTTGGGCAGCAGGACCAGGAATGAGCCCTTTGGTTCAGCCACTGCTACGTGATTTAAACAGTGGCAGCTCCTCTGTTTGCTCAGAGGATCTGGGGGATGTTTGCACAGGTTTCTGCACTGAAAAGTCAAAACCTTGCACTGTGAGCAAATGGCAGAAGGGAATCGAAAAGGAGTTCATGGTCCTGCTGCTGATAAACTGCCCGAGCAGACCAGATCCTATGCATGGTTTAGCCCTCATCTCCCCAGCCCGGTGCAGGAGCTGCAGAGCACAAGGGGTCTGGGGTAGAGGGACCAGGCCAGCCATGATTGCTATTCATGCAGGAGAGGATACTTTATTCCCACATCAATGGCAAAGATGCTGAGGTAGTCGTACCGCATGTAAATATATAACTAACTGCTTCATTATTGATAACAACCCAGTTTATTTTATACTCTGGCCCATATACAAAGTGATTTCAGAGGCAGTTGGTGGATGAGGATTAAGAGCAAGTTCTGGCACTGAATCAGGAAGCAAGTCCTGTTAGAAACCTCCTGCACACATGCATCAGGCACGGGGATTTTGATCAAGCTCTGGAAGTGCCCCCATTGAATCTTTTGGTGCTTTTCTGTTTAAGGCAGCAGCCACCACCAACCCCCCCAGTCTCTCAGGACCCATCTCGGGTGCCTACGTGCATACACCCAAACCCATGCCTGGAGAGCATTCAGCTGTGAGCTGTCAGCTTGTACCTGGTTGTATTTATAGGATACACAGAGTTTACAGGCTACCACTTGTAGTAAACTCACTTACATTGCCCAGTGTGGGCCCACAAGGTGCTGCCAGCCCAGGCAGGGATTGCACAGCCACTGCAGCAGGTCCCACACACCTTGGTGTACATCACACACTCACTCCTACTCATACAGACAGCTTCTGGTGCCCAAGACTTCAATGACAGCAGCATGTCTAATATTTAGCACTCCTACCATGGCATATTCGTTCCCTGTATGCACAAACACGAAGTAGCAAACTGAGTTACTGAGATGCTGCAAAGGGAAGGAAAATGGAGATACACAGAAAGGAGAAGAGACAGACTGGAGGGGGAGGGATAGGGAAGAAAAGGGGAATACAAAAGACCAAGACAGTTGAGAGACAGATAAGAGGTCTGTATAAAAATAGAAGCCAACTTGTTCTCCCGTATTTATGCACAGCACAGCTCTGCATATCAACAGCTAAAGAAAGGATTCCCACCCCGGGCTCTGAGGCAGCCCTCCAGAGGAATATCCATTGCCAGGAAAGAGTGACAGAGAAATCCTTCCTCTCCCTCCTTCCCCATGGAAGGAGTGCGGGTCCCCAGGGCTGTGCCTCCACTCTCTAAGCACTGCTCCTGCCACAGGAGACGTGACAAGCAAACAGGAGCTAAAAGCACTGCAAGGAAGAGTGAGCACAGGAGCCCCACTTCAGGCACTGGGACCTGGTCACGTAGGAGGAATCTGTGCTCGTGTACACTGAATGTGCGTTGAGCCTCACAAAAGCCCTCAGTGTGAGTGTGCTGACACAGGCATCCACCCTCCCCTCACAAGGACACCTCCTCGCTGTTCCCAGTTCGGTTACAAAGGGCTCGGGGTCCTGGTCCTCCTCCTTCCCAATCCACTTCTCACCAGGAAAGCGGAGCACGTGGAGGAGAACGGCAGCGCTCAGATCCTTACCCCTGTCCCCCAGGAAGAAGTCATTTACTCCTCCAGCCGGCAGCACCGCCTGGGTTTTCATCCTCCCGCTTTCATCATGCGGGAGATGAAAGAGCTGGAGGATTTCTCTCTGCCTCCCGCCCTGCGCTGGCCTCCTCCACACCCTGGGGATGAGAAGGCATTAAAAGGTTCTCAACTGGAGCATTTCTCAAGGCAATATTGACTAAAAGGTTTCCTTAAGTGTCCCCTGACAGGCAGCAGCGGATGGGGTTTAAAGGCAGTGGCGAGCGGGGGCTGGATGTAGGAGATCTGCTCTCAGTGCCCTCAGGCAGCAGCGTGCGGACTCCCCATTCATTACATACACACACACCCCCCCCGCCGCGGCCTGAAGCGCGATCGCGTTTTAAAACGAGCTTATCCCTGCGTGGCACCAGCCAGGGTGAAACCAGGAGCGAGCACAGGGGTACCAAGAGCCTGGTGCTCGGAGAAGGGAGCAGGCGGCTGCAGGCAGGATGCTGCTGCTCTTGTCCCTTGGACAGTCCAGAGTTAACGGACCTGCTCCACCTCGGGATTTTGAGGCTAAACTGAAAGGAATGAGATAACTCACACCTAAATCCAGCCCCATTTGTGTGGAGACAGATGAAGGTGCAGACTCCAGACCGCAGCAGCTCTAGCAAGGCCCCCTTTGAAGGCACAACAATTCCTGTTCATTATGTGACACATCTGATGCCACCACACACAGAGCGGCCAATTCCCTGCAGTATTCCAATGGATGCTACTTGGCCGATCATAGACTCTCAGTGAAGTTGCTGATAAACACATTAGCTTGCCTCATTGTATGAACAATTGGTAGCATTATGGATGCATGAGCCAGCACAATGAGGACCTGAAGGTTGTGCCACAGCAAAGTGAATGCCACCTAGATTTGCAACAAGGCTTATTACTCAATGTCAGAAGCTTTGAGGGTGGATTCTGGCTCCATGTAAATCAGGGTTGAGAATGGGGCAGCTCTGATTTATGCCAGGTGATGAACTAGTTCATAATGTCCATATGGGTCCATAACTATCCATATGGACAGATAGAGACATTCTGCACAAAGCCACTACTGTGCTGTTGCAAATCAAGGTAACGAAAGGCTGATGATGTGTTAGATGCCCATTAAAGGCCCAGGCTAGTAGGAGAGTCAAATTTTCCAATTGCTACATGCTCTAAGTGGACTAAATAATGTCCATTTCATTTTGTAAGTTGGTTGAAGCTGAATTAGAGAGAGATTAACTTAATAAATAGAACACTCCAGCACCAGAAGTGTCACATACTGATAGCACACATGGACACCTCAGTTTAAGGTTAGAACAGGCATTGCAAGGCATGATTTTACTGCCTGGGAAACACATGGCAGAACAACAGACCTGAATCCAGACCTCCCAAAAGCCACTCCAGTGCCTGGACCAGCTTTTCCAGCAGCACCACAAACCACTCCAGGAGGTGGGATGTGGCATAGGAGCGAGGAGGAGGATGGCAGGAGATGACTCAGCTTCCTCCATACTTCAGTGGAGATGCAGGATGAGCAAGCAGGGGATGTTGTGCCTACCTGCATGTTTGCAGCCTTCCCAGAGGAAATCCTGGGGAACTCAGGATGCTGAGAACAAGCACACACACTGGGGCAAGTGGGAGTGTAGGGCTCACACTCAATGGAGTAGGTTCAAAGCAGGCTTACAGTAAACTAAGCAAAGAAAGATCACTGTGACCTGAGACTCCTGGATGTTCACAGGCTGCGCCATAGAAACAGGTCTCTTTTCCTGCCTTTAAGCCTTGTGAGCCACCAACAGAACCAGATACCTCATTTAATTCAGAGCAGGATAGCAGAGCTAATAAGCCCCAGCAAAGCAAGCATTAATAAGGCACTATAAATATCAGTGTCCGTCTCAGAAGCAAGGGGGGGGCAGCTTTCAGCTAGATGCCTTGCAGCAAACCTAAGGCTTGAACTTGCACAGAACTCCCCTCTGATCCACGATGGGTTCCCATTATCCACAGCACTCCCTCTTTGGATGTGACATTTTCCTCCAGCTTCCCCAGCCCGATTCAAACCCCAGCCACCGAAAGGGAGAATTTACATTTCCAATTCCTAGGCAATACAGTCCATTAGGTTTAACAAGTCAATGAACTTCACATGTAACCTACAGCAAGCATCAGCTCTGTGGCTATTCACTTCAACTGATTACCTCTCTCGCTATATCTAGGAGCCCCTGGCGTGGTCATGGCAACTGGTTTTGCTTAAATGCAGCTGAACAGTGAAGTTAATTTTAGATTAGGTGAGGAGGAAGCTGGTGCACCAAGGGAAGCTCAGCAGCTCCATTCCTCTTCTCAGCTTCTCTAATGGAAATAGCACTGCCCGCCAGCTCCTTTGCCATGCCCTCGTAGTCATGCACCAGGCTCCCAGTGTTGGCACATCCCCATGGAATGACACACTCCAGGCATCCCTGCACCAGAGCAGCCACGTGCAAGTCCATCACTCATCCATAAGCCCTTCAAGGCACCAGCACATCACTGGTGGGATCCCTCTCCTGCAGCCAGCCCTCCTCAGAGCTTCTCTGCTCAGCTTAGTACACAGGCAGAGGGGAAAGCAGATGGTGTGGCTCCTCATATCCCAGGATACATCCCTAACCCACATAGGCTGGCTTGCCCTTCCCTTCCAGCACTGCATATAGCACTGACATTATTTCCTCTTGGTATACAATAAAGGTGTCAAAAATGTCTTTAAAAGCCCAGGCCTGGGTGGTCATGTCCCAGCTCAGTGCTCTCATCTACATATATTATAGAATCCTTTAGGTTGGAAGAGACCTTTCAGATGAAGTCCATCTGTTAACTGATGTGAATATTCATACCTTAGCCAGGAAAACCCATAAATAAGCTAGAAGTGACCTTAAACTTAATTAGTCCTTTGGACTCAGGAACTGCATTTGGTTGTTCTCAAGAGAATGAAGTAAGTGGTAAATGGGCAGTTCCTGGAAGCAAACCTGCTTATTACACAGGTCCTTCCTCCAGCACAGCCCGCAGCAAACAGAACAAGGCAGCTTCCAAGCCCAGTTTTCCAAGTGTTATCCCCACCAAGCCCCTGGAATGCCGAGGCCAGGTTAGCAGAGCTTCCTTGGCTCTTCCGGGCTTCCTGCCTTCTTCTCTGCCTGCTCCTGCGATGTTCCTGGCTCCCTGTGCTCACCCACACTGCGCCATCCGAGGAGCACCCACACAGTCAGCCCGGGACCCTGCTGCACAAACATCTCCTCTGGGCTGCTCTTTTCATCATCTCAGCTCTTTCCCCCCACGTAACCACACAGAGCCCAAAGGAGGGGAGCTACTGCAGGCACCAGCCTGGGCTCAGCCCCAGCACAACGTGCTCTGAGCTCCTCCACCACCCAACACAGGCACTTGCTGTAAGTACTGATTCCAGCAGCACCCATCCCACAGCCTCACTTCCCAAGAGCGAGGTACTGCCTCCAGCAGACACCCTGCAGACCCATGGGTGGGCAGACAGATGTGCATCACCCTGGTGATGTGCAGAATAGAGCTATACATGTGGTACATGCAGACAATCTTGTGTTAAAGTGTTTGTTATATAGCTACACACTGTCTGCAAGCCATCACTATTAATACATACATAGATACACTCACATAAAGCAATACTGAAATAAAACCAAGACCAAAGCCTGCCTTGCTTGGGCTCCAAACTCCTGCCTAGCATAAACCCCATGCCTGCCTGCATTTAAGAGTGTGTATTTACTTCTAAATCTCAGTATCTACCCAGGCAGCAGCCCTGCCATGCCTGTCGACCACCACTACCATGCTCAGCTTTGCTTTTGGTGCCCAGCCTTTCCCAGCTTCAGGGCTCTGAGATGGGCTGAGCCAAGCCCTGGTGCTTGCTGCTGACATGAGCCCATTACAGAGTCCATCCAGGCCAGGCCCTCAGAAGAGGGGAAATAACCAGGATCTCTCTAGTAATTCCAGCTAATGCCAAAAACCGGGAGCAGAGAAGCAGCAGCTGCTGCAAACTCTTCCAGGAGACAGTTAAAATACAGAGAAACCCATTGAGATTGATTAACCAACATTGTGATTTGTAATTTTGCTTAATGCTATTAAAGAAAAGCATTGACCATTTGCTCGGCAGAAAGACTGGCAGAGCACCAGGCTTTTGCGTAATGAATTCAGAGGATTAATCCTTTTAGTCTTCCTCCCTTCCCCCAGCTCCTCAACTTGTCTGAAGATGAAGCACAGATGCAAAACAACCCAAGCAAACACATTGGCTGGGCTGCATCTGATATCTCCTGACCTTTGTGCTGGCCCCCTGCGATGACAGAATGACTCAGGAGGTGAGGAGAACAATGCTGATGCTATCACAGAGCCTGGGAGACTGCTCCGATGCCTCCAGCTGCTGAACCACACGGAACAACAGGGAAAAACCTGGTGTGGCTGAGGAGAAGGCACAGGGATACTATTAGCAGGTTACAAGTGGGGGGTGTGTGAGTGAGGCTGCACCCCATTGCCTAGCACCGTAATGCCCTCGATGGCTCACATGCATTGGTGTGGTCCAGGGGTTCAGCACCATTGCAGAGGGCACCTGCAGCCCAGTGCTCTCCATGGAGGGTGTCACCACCCAGTGGTCACCCTAAGCAAGCAATAACAACAGGGGATGTGCAGGAGAAGGGCTGAGGACCCCTCTTGCCTTCCCTCCACCCCTGAGACACCAGCATGGAGCAGGGTTGGATGAGAACAGCTCTGGACAGACCTTTCTGCACCCACCAACGCAGCAGGGGCCCAGTGCTGCTGTCGGGACACAAACCTGGAGACCCTCTGAGCAGCACCCCAGAGCATGCTCACTGCTGCCCTGGTCCTGCAGCAAGGGGTGCTCATGGGGTAGGTTTCACACCAGCTCCCATCTTGGAGCCATCAGAAAGGCTAAACTAACTTCCAGAGCTTCCCTTACCTCTGCCATGCTGGGGAGGAAACCACTCTCCCACCCCCAGCTCCCTGGTCCTCCAGCTACATGGAAAGCATTGCTAATGCTTTTCCCCAGGAGCAGGGGAGGATGTTAGCTGCTTCCCTTTGTGGTGCAGCTTGTCACCTATAGACAGCATCACGTTAGCTTCACGTCATTACATGTGACAAACCTCTGCATTAAGAGCCATAAATATTTATATAGCATGAACAGAGACAACAGAGCTGACACCGCAAAGCGTGGAGTATCATTTACAACTTCTCCAGTGCCACTTGTGTGGCCCCACTGAGCACCTCCTCCCCAGCAGAGCAGGAACATGCACCTCCAGGCACCGAGGGTGACAGTTCTCAGCTAGAACTGACTGTACAGTCCTTCCCTTCTCCTCCAAGGACATCCCACGCAGTCAGGCACCAGCTCTAACCAAGGGAGCAGAGAGCTGAGGAAATCAGGACCAGCTCCTACAGACACTCAAACCCAGGCACACCGGTGTGCTGCAGGCATTGACTGCCTGCTGTTAGCCATACTGATGCCTCTCTGCTCATTGCTTCACCTTCCTTAGTGGCGCCCCAAAGCCAGACTTCGCAGCAGTACCTGGTGGCTACCGGTTGCTCCCAAATCCAGCCAAACACTCCGAGATGAGCCCTTTTGGGAGCTGCACCTCCCCAAAAGCTCCTGCCTGTGCATGGGCCACAACACTGCATCCTCCCTCCCATCTAAAGGCTTTCCCTCCTTACCCCATCACACACGTCCAGAGGGCAGCCCAGGATCACCACTGCAGCTCCCACCCTCAGGCTTCTGCAAGAGCTGGGACCAGGCAACACCAAGAGCTATGGTTACCTCCATTGCTGGCACACTCAGGAGAGGGAACATGGACCCCAACACTCCCCCAGGGCTGCCCTGAGGCTCTGGAGGTCCAGCAGCATCATTAAAGGAAGCAGCTCCTCCTGTGCAGCAGCTTTATTTGCAGAGCAGCTCTCCCACAGGTGCTGAGCTTCTTCATTTCCAGCACTTCTCAGGTGCTGGATGTCAATCTTGACGAAGGCAGAGCTCAGACTTTATGTTCTCTTCCATTAATAGTTTGCTGATGAACTTCTTGGCGCACGTGTGCGAGCAAACACCCAAGTTCAAAGCAACTTTCAGAGATGGTTCCGGAGCGTGCATTCGGAGCTCACTACCACGAGTGTCCAAGGAGCCATCCCGCTGAGGAGCAGGGGCACAGGAGGAGGAGCTGATCCCCAGCTCACCGGGGCGGTTCGTGCTGCACATCTCCTGTCTGCTGCTCGTGCATTGGCTCCTCTTTAAGCTGGTGCGGGGGCTCTTCCACAATAGATTTTTAAGAGAAGACCTGGCCAGGAAACTCGGAACCTGCTCAAGTTTCAGGCCAAGATTTGTCCAGAAAATGATTTCCTGTGAGGCATTTACTCTGCTGGCACAGGGCGCCCAGAGAAGCTGTGGCTGCCCCATCCCTGGCAGTGTTCAAGGCCAGGTTGGAAGGGGCTTGGAGCAACCTGGTCCAGTGGAAGGGGTTGGAACTGGATGATCTTTAAGGTCCCTTTCAACAGAAACCATTCCATGGTTCTATGAGGAGCAAACATCAGACCCTTCCCTCCAACCTTCCCCAGCTTCTTCATGATGTAACCTCAGGACAGTGATGGTTGCAGTGTCCAGGGAGCCCTCGCCACTGGCCCATCCCATCACTGATCCATGGCGGCTGCCGATGCATCCAGAGAAGTGAGGAAGCACGGAGCATGTGAAGTAATGAGCATTGCTCCTCGCGCCCACCTCAAGGCTATTTCCACAGCTCCCATTAATTTCTGGTCACCTGTAATTATTTCAGTTGATTCTTTTTGTATTTCATGCTCTGTTTCCACTCGCAGGGACATGAGCAGCGCTGCTCGCTGCTGAAGGGATGCTGGGGCTCTGCAGAAGAGCAGATCCCAGGACTGATGGTCACCCAGATGCTCTCCAGCCACCCCACAAGCAGTGGCCGCTCACTCCCCTGCTCCACAAGCAGGGCAGCAGAAGTGTGGCTTCAGTAGCCAGATTCTTCCTCCTCTTTATCTCACATCTGCTTTTATTCCAGTGGGTTTTAATTTTCCCCCTTTCTTCCCTAAAGCAATCAAATGGCACCTCTGCATGGGAAATCAGTGCTTTCTGCCCATACCATCATGTAAAACCAGTGCAGCCCAGAGCATTCCCCACACTTCTGAGGACAGAACCAGAATGCATCCCCTGAGCAATCCCAGTTGGTCATTATTCAAGCCCCATTAGCAGCTTGTGCTTGCACAGCCTGTGCTGGAGCTTGGCTCTCACCTGGTTGCTGTGGGGAAATCCTGGCTGGGACTGATGCTCTCCTGGTTTGGGGATAGGTAAATCTCAGATGTATTCATTTTCCTGACCCATTTAGTGGGCCACCTTTCTAATTTCCCGTGCCTTTTACCTCTTGCTTTCCTGGGAATGCTCTGCTGGTGCTGCAAAGGAAAGGAGTTATTATTCAGAAAAGAAGTGGGAGAGATGCTATAAATGTAAAGCGCAGGAGCAAGCTTTAATCATCCTCATCATTAGTTAATTGCCGTAGACTGAGTCCATTCCAAGGAGAACACAGAGTGTTAAATATAGATGTAGGACTGGGATCTATTTTTGTGATCGGATCCTGCTGCTGCTCTTCCCAAGGATGTCAACACCGGCGACTGTCAGAAGAGCGTCAGCCGCCGTCAGTGGGACGTGGGCTCCTACCCAGAGCGGGTGGAATGTGTTCAGCTCCAATGGTGCCTGACAGATGAATGCAAGGAGGATCCCGCTGGATTCCGCACTCAGCTTTTGGGGAAAACCTGTGGAACATCTCGTTCTAACAGCGCCTGGGCCAAAGTCACATCAGGGGATCAGGAACTGAATCAAGATGAGCTGAATCCTGCCCAATGCTTTACCCATCAGTTGGTTTCCTTCCCATAGGGAACCATTTGAATCTGTTCCTTGGGCCTTGGACTAGCAGAAGCCCTTGCTCTCCTCATTGCACGCTCCCCGGTTTCAGAGCCCTTTTTGTACCCCTATGTACCTTTGATCCGTGTCCTGTCTGCACTTTCTCTCCTCCTCTCTCCTTCCCCCCATTCAATGCACTCCACTGAACGTTTCCTTCTCAATTAGGGTGGTGGCACCCGTGGAGAGCAGCTGCCCGTGGAGGGTTTGAATGGTGCTGAGTGGCCCTGTCCTCAGTTACCTGTCCAGAGATTCCTCTGGTCCAGCACTTGCAAAAACACTTTCCCGTTAACTCTTCCTTTGCAGAGGGCTTTGCAGCAGCTCTGAGGATGAAGCAAGAGGCTTTTGCTCCAGCCCAGGCGCAGGCTGATGCAGAGCAGGGCCCTGTTTCTCCCTCCAACCACCGGGTTATCAGAGGCTGCTGGAGCTGAATCCCCTGGCAGCGCAGGCAGCCGGGCTGGGAGCTCCAAGAGAAAAACCCCAAACAAATGCTTTTCCCATGGCTGGCAGGGAGGTGGGTGCTGGGCTCCCTGTATCTCATAGCCATAGAGCGGGCAGCGTTGCCCTTCCTGTGCCATCCTGCTTGGCTCTGAGCCGTGCTTCAGTGACTGGCCACGTCTGGGGACAGGGTTGGGACAGAGGAGCAAGCGCTGCCTGTGCTTCAGTGTAAGGGAGTGGGAAAGGGCAGGAGTCAGGGAGCATGCTCGTCCTTAGAGGGGGACCCTCCTCATGGTCCTTGGGGCCCAGGGTGGGTGTGCAAGCCCAGGAGCATCCCAGCGTGTCCCAGCAGTGTTGGAATCCCTGCGCTCACCCAGGTTGTAAACCACATGTGATTGATGCCTGTCCATGCAGAGCTGTGTGCATGCCTCAGTGGGCGACACCAGCCACGGTCATGCTGCGGCACAGCCAGAGCCAGGGGATGTTTGTGCCTCATCCCCATGCCAGTGTGCTGAGGGTGTTTGGACCAGCCTGAGTGTGCAGTCGGTTGTGGCTGTCCGAGCATGTCCAAGCAAGCCCGTCCTTGAGCAGGGGCTGGGGAGAGGAGGATTAAATGCCAAGTGCTCTGCGGAGCTCTGCCGCGGGCTAATGCCTGATGTATTGAGCCTGCCGGGCTGTTGACAGATACCTGGGCTCCGGCTTTGCTGCTCGCTGGCAGCGCTCCTGCACTTCCACTTCTGCTGCACCGAGCTTCATCGCATCCTGGGCTGAGACCTCAGGGATGCTGCGTGTGTGCACACCGGGAAGAGCCCATCTGTGTGCGAGCACACATGTGTTCATGCGTGTGCAGGCAGGCGCATCCCCCCAGGTGCGGGTGAGTGCTTGCCTGGGTGCTGGGCACTGCTTGTGGTGTTTCTGTGTTAACGTACAGCAATGCTGCAAGTGTTCCCCTCGGCAGGACCATGTCTTCATGTATGGGCTCTGAGCGCAGCTGCTTCCACTGGGAGCAGGGACCCTGGTGGCTGTGGGCCCTGGGCAGGGGAAGCCTGGTCAAGCCGATGCCTGGAATAGCTGAGCAAGTCCCCATCTGGAACAGCAGAGCTCACCCGGGAATGCCCAGGGAAATCAAACACTGCTCCAAGCAACACAAGAAGGGCAGCGGAGTCCTTGGAGATGAGGTCAAAGCAGGAGAACGTGAGTCCAGGAGCTGAGGAAAGGGGTTTGTAAATGGATGTCCTCTCCTCCCGTACCCTGAAACCAGCTGCATTTGATGCATCACCATCAAACCCAGCTGAACGAAGGCATTGCCATGGCCCTTTCTTGACATGGCATCATCCAGTGAGACTGGTGATAATCTGAGATACAAAGCCCCTTTGAGCAAAGCACTGCTCAGGCTCTGCCAGCTTGGAGCTTGTTCCCAAACCATTTCCATTTGGAAGCACAAGAGCTCCTTCTAAACCACCTTGAGCCCCCTGTCTCTGGCCACCTTTCCTTCACTCGCTCCCCCCCATCATTTCCCATTGGAAAATAGCCTGTCTGTTCCTTAAATAATGGCATTTCTTTGTACAATTGCAGGAGCTTTAATGCTTCATACTCCCTTCTATTGGCAAAATCAAATCCATTTACCCACGGGCTCCTGATTTCCTTGAGGTTTTGGGTTTTTTGTTAGCATTGTCCTTAATGTTTCTCATGATTCTTTGATCTGACAATCAAAGGGATCCCTTCAGCTGCTCACACACACACCAGGATGTCGGCAAACACACGATCCATAAAATATACAGCATCCTTACACTGGGATTTACATAACACTGACACTGAAGGCATCAAAAAGAATCATTTATCAGATTTAGGAGCAATTACAGCAATGGCTCTGATGGAGGGGGAGGAGGCTGGAAGCTGACAGCGGGTGACATGAGCTGGTAAATGCTCTCTAACAGCTCCAGAAGTGACACTCGTTCTGTTTTACACCTTGCCAAGAAGTTCCCAGCTACCAGCAACTCCGAAGCTCCCCACGGCCCCTTGTTTTCCATAGCCTGAGTGACAGCAGGTTTGCAGAGAGACAAGAGCTGGGGCTCCGCATTGAGCATCTCTAATCCCTGCAAGCGCCAGCGAGCCCCAGAGAGGGAGGACGTGGGCTGGCTCTTTGCAAAGGATCTTGCAGCTGGATATGGCTCCAAGCATGTGTGATGCTCCAGTGCTCCAGCAAAGGAGCGAGGGAGCGGCGTGAGATGCCATGGATCAGGGTAGCATTCAATCACCTCTCCTGAACTTGGGAAATCGCGTTCCCAGCAGACAGCCACCAGCAGTAATTCAGGTCCCACAGGCAAATCTAGGGCCCAATCCACATCTAACCCCAAAACTAACTGCATAAAGGAGTCCACACCTGTATTGCATGTGCCAGCTTTAACAGCACGGACCCACAGTGCTCGGTAACTATAGATCTGTGGGAGATTTGGGGTTACAGCGCGTCTGGGAAGGCAAACAGCAAATGACCCAGCCCAAACTCAACGGTTTTTGGTAGGGTTCATGCTTGTGAGCTCTTCTTTTTGGTGAAGGTCTCCCTTTGGGAGCTGAGCAGGGGACTCGCAGACACGGCTTTAGTTGTACCTCCTGCCTCCTCTGCAGCCCGTGGCACCACAGCTGAGCACCCTCATCCAGCAGCAGGATCCACTCCTGCTCAGCCCAAACAAAACTGAGGATAAATAATCCCAGAATTTGTAGATGCTTGATTGCCATGGCAACCGTGCAGCCTCCTCCTCCTGCGCTGCCTGCCAGCCTTGGAGCTGGCTCCAGCTCCCCCAGCTCCCATCTGCTTTCCAGGGCTGCAATCCCACCCCTTCCCCTGGATCAGCTCTGGCTCTGTGTCCAGCTCATGCTGTCACTGGGGTTGGTCCTTGGCACTGGGCACTGACGCGTCCAAGAATGCATCCCATGCACTCTAAGGCAGCTGTGACTGTCACCATCACCCCATGCTCTGCCCTGTGCTCAGCCCCTCTGTTAGCAGGAGCTGGGAGCAGAGTGGGGGCAAAGGGCTCATTCTGCCCAACCTGGGTAGAAATCAGCCCCTGAGATATGTGAAAGCAGCACAAGTATGTTCTAGTGCACCAAAAAACCTCAGTCCCAGGTTTCCTCTCTCCCTTTGCACATACAGAACGTGCATCGTCCTCTTAATTCTGATGGGTTTTGCCTTCCAGCCGTGCTTAAGCCAGCTCACAACAGGCAGGGAGCGATTGCTCCCACCCCACTTTCACTGGCATGAATGCAAATTGAGATCAAAGATGTCAGGGGCTGAGCCCTGGTCCTGGGAGAACCTGGGTGCAGCTCGGAGGTAATGCCCAGGTCCAATCCTGTCCCAGCGAGAGCATCCAGGGCTGTGCCTGGCTCAGGAGGCAGCTGAAGCAGGGTCATGCCCTGCTGCTCCTCCAGGAGGGTCTGAGCCAGCTCTGGCCTTCCTGTGGCATCACTGCCTCTGGGAAGAGCTGCTGGGAATCCCCCCTCAAAGGCAGCGCCGGCGCTCGGGGGTCTCTCTGCACTCTTGGCTCTGCTCAGCACAGGCCAGGTATTATCTGTAAGAGCAGACAACAGCAGAAACAGGAGAGGGGAAACCTCGAGAGGCTCCTGAACGTTCCTGCTGCGCCTGAGCAAGCAGCCTCCTTGGTCAGGTCACAGCCTCCTGCCCCTCCGAGGACAAAGGGCATCGGTGCAGGGATTGGATGGGGCTTGGAGCAAGCTGCTCTAGTGTGAGGTGTCCCTGCCCGTGGCAGGGGTTGGAGCTGAATGAGCTTTAAGCCCCTTCCAACACAAACCAGTCTGGGATTCTCTGCTACTCCCTCTCACACTGGGGCCGTGGTGAGGCAGAGGACAAGGACGGACAAGGGCTGCTCATAGATGAGTCATTTGCAGTGATTAAAAAGGGCTCTTCTTTTATTATAAAGGAGCAGTGGAAGCATGCCAGTGAACATAACCTCTGTGAGTGCTGGAGGAATCATTCCGGGGAGGAATTAGCAGCACAATATTAGTTGCAGGCAAAGAACTTAATTAGCAGATTCAGCAGAGATTCCAATTTAAAACCACCCCAAGATGGGAGGAAGCCTTGCACTCCCCTCCTGGCTATTCTGGGGATGGGGCAATGCAAGGGGACCAGCATCTCTGCCTGGGACTCATTATAAGCCTGATACAAGCCAGCGAGGAGCTGGGAGGCTGAGACTGGTGGGAATAGGGAAGCTGAGGACCATGACCAGAGCACAGGGGCATGGCTAATGAGGGATCTGTTTCAGTGAAGGAAGCAGCGCTGCGGGGTCACGATGCAGCAAACCCAGCACCGGGCCCGTGGGGTTCTGCCTGCGAGGGGCCAGGCGATGACCCCAGCACCCAGCATCACTCAGCTTTAACACCCTCTGAGCTGTTCACAGGCACCCCCAGCTCAATCCCTGCTCCTCTTCTCTCTCCTCTTATTCCAGCAGCAAACTCAGCGACCAAATGTCCATCTCCTGCCCCATGCTGGGACACTGGGCCAGTGCTCAGCCCCCAGTGCTGATGCCAGCAGCCTGTGAGGAGTAAGCATGGCCTGGGGATGGGGATGGGGATGGGGCAGGCTGTTTCCCCTGGAATCCCCCCTTTCATGTCCCTGCAGAATCTTGGGAAAACACAACAGCAGGACACAGCTTGGTTTTCAGTCTGGAAGATGGGAAGGAAGCAGCACCCTGTGAGGAGCAAGCAAAGCCTTGTGGAACCTGCCCTCGAATGGAAAGGGGAGACAAAGGGAGAGGGGGGAAAAGCTCCGTGTGTGTGTGTTTGTGTGCATGCATGTGAGTGTGCACTCATGTGCATGTCTGCAGGCATGCGAGTGCAGGAGCACACGTGCCTGCGGGTGAACACACGTGTGCGCTGAGCGTGTGTGCGCATGAGCTCATACGTGACCCATGCATGTGTCAGCAGCACACATGTGCGCACAAGGGGAGAGAAGGTGGCTCCCATCGCCATGGAAACGGTGACAAATAACACAATACCCGGGAACAGGGCACTGCCTCTGCCTCCTGCTGGAATCCTCTCCCTGAGCAGCATCAAAGTGCACCCGGGGGCAGCAGGGTCCCTGTGATGGTGACACCAGCGGACACCCAGGACCACAGGAACCATCACCTGTGTTCTTCCCTTGCTCATCCCCTTGCATCTCTGCTGGGTTTCACGGATCATAGAATCATGGAACAGTTTGGGTTGGAAGGGACCTTAAAGCTCATCCAGTTCCAACCCCTGCCACGGGCAGGGACACCTTCCACTGGAGC
>JANHGB010064016.1:0-18811 GCA_026283785.1 Coracopsis vasa | reverse complement strand
ACCTCAGGCTTTGGAAGAGGTGGGATCTGGTGCAGGCTTTTTCACAATACCCATGACTGCTTTCCTCTCTCTAGAAACAGAGTTGATACATCCAGATCAGGTGCTCCAGGTGAGCTCGGTACTGTAAAGAGACCAACAAGCCCAGTTTCAGATGGCCTGGGAACATAGGCGCCAGCATGTCTTCTTCCATTCCTCTGCTAGCGTCCCTAGGCGACCCTGTTAGATTGTCTATTTCTTCTGAGCAAGTTTTTAATCTTCAAAAAACAATTGTAGTGTTACGGTTTGCTTTTTTGGGTTTTGTTTGTTTGGGTTCTTTTTAATAAAGGAGTGTTATTTTGAGAAAAAGTGTGGCGTGGAGCTGGGAGCTCGCTCTGAGGTTCATTCCCTGTGCTTAGAGAGAAAACCTGCAAAACCAGCACTCTGGGCTCATAAGGATGAGCTTTCTTCAAGAACGGGTTTCTTTGTACATTGCTTGAGATGACCTTTGCTCTAAAGCTAGTAAAAGCATAGAAATAAAAGAAGATGGGCTTTGAGCAGCTGATACTCCAGCTTGCCTTAGTAGAAAGCTGATACAGAAGTTTGCTACAATTTGGCCCATCGCCAGGAGGAAAAGGAGAAGTTTCTTTTCAATTGGAAAGGCTGGAACATTTAGATGGACCTCCTAATTTACCTGGGCCTGCAGAAGGACAACATACCAGCTTCGCAATTCTGTCATGCGTTTCCTTTCCTCTTCCTTTAACAGTTATTTGTGCTTCTGTGGAAGAAAGGTCATTGCAACACTCAGCTTTTCATCTCAATCCTTTCCAATTCAAAAAAATCAAGAGTGTTTATACAGTGAAGTGTGTAGTCACTTGTACAGCTGCAGCATGAAGGCAGTTCTGGAGTAAAGAGTTTGTAACTGGAAGAACTCACACAATCACACCCCTCAGCACTGAGGAGCAGGACTGAGGCTCCCTTTCGTTCTGTGTGCAGCTGCTTGACTGCTCAGTACTGTGAATTTACAGGAGAGCACAGAGCAGCAGCGCATTGTGCTGGACGGCTGTTGGGTCTGCTGGGAGAAGGAAGACCTGAAAAATCAGAAAAGGAGTAATCAGTGGTGCCTGGGGCCAGAGGAGACGCTGAGTGGAAGAGGGTGATTCAAGCACTCGAAAGTCACTGATGAATTATTTCCTATAAGTGGCCAACTCTGCTACCAAAGAGTGGTTGGTGCTGCACCTGTTAAGGAAAACCCAAGGACCAGTTAGGCTCTTCAGCAGTGAGCTGACCTTCTCACAGCCTAAACACCTGATAACTGCTGTACTTAAAGGCTGTGCATGCTCCAGAAGACCAGCTGCCCCAGCGCAAGTCAAGAAGATGAGAAAAAAGAATGAGCAGAAAAGCCCACCCCACACCTCTCCACCTTATTCCCAGAAAACATAAACAGAGCAGATCTTGGTCCCCAGCAATGTGTCAAAAGGGAAAGCAGGGAACAGAGAGTGTATTTATCCAGCTGGCACGATACAGACAGAAAAATTATGCAGCATGAAGTGCTCACTGTCTCTGAAAGGAGAACAAGCCCCAAATGGCAGAGGTCTGTCATGGCACCAGTTGCTTTACATGGGATGACCAAGCAAGGGGTGTGGGTTTCCTCCGTTTGCATCCAAGCCAGCAAACCCACCAGTGACATCTGCTAATGTTAATGGAGGAGAATCCATCCTGGGTACGGCAGAAATGGTGCTTTGGATAACATAATAACATCAGTCCCTGTAAAAGAAAGAAGCCCAGCTTCTCAAAGCAGAACATCTTGACTAAACAAAATATAAAGGGTACGCCTGAAATCCACAGTAAGACCCTCAGCTTATTTCAAGCCATTATACTTCCACTTCTCAGATTTCCCTGGGCACCTGCTGTGTGGCTGTTATATAGGTTCAGGGAGGATGGTACTTCCAAGCTGACGAGTACAGGAGACTCTGGAGAGCAGACTCAGATCCACAAATGAGCAAGGGCTACAACCAACCATGTGAGATACCACATGTTAGGATTAGGCAGCCTTTAGAGTCCCTCCCTTTCTTAAGGACACAGCTTCCTGCCAAGCAGAGCTTTGAGATGAGCCCATGACCACCTTTCTGATCATTCCTGGCCACTTGCAAGGCTTTCCAGGGGTTATTTTCTTGTTCTAAGCCTTCCACTTCAATAAGTTAAGCACAAGTAGCAGAGACTGCAGCAGAGCTGTAAAACCCACTGTCTGAGAACGTCCTTTGCTTACCCATTGCTCTAAGGAAGGTTCTGCAATTACAAGTGACAAGGCAATTTGGTACAATGAGTGGGATTTACCACTTAGCAATTCTCATGATCACAGGGGATCAAGTGGTGCATCCAGCTCCTACCCTGGTGACAAAGTTCCCTCCCAGGCACTACAGGAGCAACAACAGTCACTAAAGTTAGCAGGTAGGACTGGCTGTAAGCTGAGCTCTAGGGAAATGTATCACCTTTCAGCCACTCTTCTTAAAGCTGAGCTTATGTCCCCTGTTAAGTACCAAAACGATACATGCGGCAGAAATAGACATTAAAGAACACTTAATGCAAAAAAACCTCCCAGAGATGTTTTCTCTGCCTGCATCCCTTTCTCCAGCAGTGGCACCTCTCATCCCAGGAATAAATTATCCACATATTTCTAAGCACTGAAGAAAGCACAAGGGCTTTTTACATCTCTCTCAGCTCTGCATTCTCCGTACAACAGTTGTTTCCATTTACAGCCAGCTGCCATCAGCATCTCGCACCCTTCTTGCTTGCAGGAGCTGAGTTGGATACTGATTTCATGCATTCACCTTTGTTGTTCCCTGGGCTGTGAGGGAGGAAAAGAGGAGGAAAGGAAAGTGAATGTAAGTGAATATCAAGAACCTGCCTTAGATAAAATATTCAGATCTCACAGTGAATAATATCTGGGAATGGAAAACGTTTACCCAGCTACATCCCAGCCCAGTGCACTGGAGCTGGCTGGCAGTACCTTACAGAGGGCTGATGGAGGCAAAATGTTTTGCATCACTTCTGTTATTACCTAAATTCCCCTGCACCAGCCCAGCAGCAGAGAGAGGCTACATATACACACACACAAACATCCTTTACGCTTCTGATCCATCAGCATAGGTGCCGTGCTCCCATGCAGCAAACCAATAGTCAAACTTAGGTTTCAGGGCAGCCTTAACAGGAAGTCAGGCTCCTCTATGCTGCTGCAGGAACTACTCCCAAAATGATTAATAGAGGTTTGCCTTGCAGCCACCTTGTTGCCCTCATACTGTGCTTCCATAGGCCACTCCTCTCAAGCTTCCCGGTGCCCATAGCAACACCCCCAAAATCAGCCAGAGTGCCAGCTCTGCTGTCCTTTCAAACAGCCTCTGCTGTAAGAAGTAATCCTCTTGAGCAGCAAACCTGTGAGCTTCACACTTACAGCCATTTTAATCTCTGACCCTTTAACAGAAGGCTGTTTCCATCATTAAGAGGTGAATTTGCCCCAGCGCCTGCCCCTTGCTTTCCACTTCAATTGCCAGCACTGATTGCTGCTGATTTGCTTCACAGGAGAGCAACACCAAGACACACCAGCCTCAATGCATGAGTGGCTTTACCTGCTGCCAGCATTTCTTAGGTATCCTCTCAGTAGCTGTTTCTACTGTTCATGGAGGTGATGTCCCTGCTCTTGCTGCAGGGCTCAGCTCTGCTTGTTGCACCCCAGAGACTGTCTCTTCGTTCTTCTCTAGCCAGAGGGCTGGCTGGACTAAACCCCAGCAAGCCCCTTTACAAGAGCTGCTGAATCAACCTGGGCACCATCTGAAGTTTTCCATCCTGCTCCACCAGATGAGAAAGTGCTTGTCTAAGCCCATACTGCAACCTGGGCAGTTTGAACATCCATTTGTATGGGTGCCACGCTGCTGTGGGAGCCACTCATCTTCCTGCTTTTACAAGTTACAGATATTTCCTTTAGTGTTATTCTAGTTTCAGGTACAAACTGCACAGGGGCTAAAAAATAAGGAGCCCTAAGGGATTCTGTGACCCACTCCATTTGCTATCTCAGGATACACACACACTCTTGCTGTCTCGAGACATCAGGAACATCTAGAAACCACTCCTCAGAAATCATGGTGGGAGGCCAACCAGGAGGGGAAAGGAAAGAGAAGGGACACAGAAGTCATCCCTTCCCTCCCACAGGCTCCAGGGAGCCTTTCAGCACTTGTACAAACCAGGAACATGGACCCCTGCCCATGCAGTTAATTCAGATAATGGCCATGCCCAGCTGAAACTGCTGGTCCAGATAGGCTCTATTCACTGCATTTCTCTTTCAAATTGCTGTTTACAGAAGTGTTCCAAAGGGTTTTGCTTCCAATGCACTTATTACTATTTAGAAAAAAAAGACAGATTGCCTCTAAGGCATGCAGAAGCATATATACAGCTTGAAGGAAAGATTTTTGTTTAGTTTCTAAGCCCTTTAGTGCTTTCAGGTCTAATTCATTTATGCAAGGGGATAAAAAGGCAACTTTTTGCAGGTCAGCATGTTTCCAGACAGATCTAATTGATACTCTTTCTGATTATTAAGGAAATAACTTGACTAGGTATTGATCATAAATCTACGGTATCGCTTGGACTTATTCTAATTTTGCACATCAGCATCAGCTGCTGCAGGATGCAAATACTATGGCTTCACTTTGGTATTGCTTGTCAGAATATCGTACATGTGCTACTTCAGTATCTCAGGCTCAATATTGCACTCCTCCCCCGGGGTCTAACAAATAAGAATTTCAAGAGGGCAGAAAATGAATTTCTGGCCCAAGGGAAAACATTTGATGAAAAAAAGTACATTGTTAATGGTTTTCATGGAAAATGAGATAGAACTAGGGATGAAAAAAAATCATACTGGAGTAGTTTTAGCTCTAAGTGTCACTGAGGGCCTGATAAGAGCTGTAGTTTGGCATTTTTGAGCCCAGCCTCTGCTGTACACGTAGACTCCAAGTCAGGCTCATGCAAGGCATGCCTCATTGGGTGTAGAGTAGGAGGAAGACTGCTGTTTCCTGTGGGTGAAGTCAGGCAAGGGAGGCTGTCTGATAAAACCTAAAACATAATTCAGGAAGCATTATGACATCTGGATTGACTAAATATCAGTATTTTTATTGGATGCATTCTTTTTCATAATGAGAACTTCTTTATGCTTGTGGGTAGCAAGCACTTTCCATGAGAACTGTGAAAGCCGGATTTGTCCAACAGAAACGTCAATGGAAATCAGTTAGGTCAGCTTTCATAATACCACCTTGTACTTTGAAAACAGCAAGCAAAGTAATCTCCCTATTTTAGCAGAAAGAATCAATGGCAGACAAGCCAGGTGGATCTCAAGGTTGGACAGCAAGTCATTTTTAGTGCACAGATCTGCTGCTTTGCTCATTGCCTCATCACCAGAAGCAGGAAAAGATCTATCGGTGCATTAAAGAGTCACTGCAATGCACTACTATATTCCCTCCTTGAAAAAGAGAGTTGGTGTCTGCAGAAATCCATCTTTATTGTTCCTGGATTCATTACAAGCAGCAAACTGGTGTTGGGAAAGAAAAAAGAAAGTCACATAAAAAATCCAAGCACACCCGAAGTGCCAAGAGATCTTACAGGAGCTCTTGGTGAGGTAACATACAGCTGAGGTAAACAGCTTCTCCAACCTGCTAATTACTTTGATTCATTTTCAAGGAAGGGGATAAATGTCACAATAACATATTTTACTTTAGCTAATCAATGCTGTGGGCTGCAGAGCAAAAGAAAACAGTCCCATGAATTCACAACAACCTTCTTCAGAAGCCCTTTGGTTTTTTATGCTTAGTTTCTGTAAACCAGAAGAGTTTAAATAAGGGAAATGCAGAAGAAACACTTGCTTCGCTTCCCATCTCTGTTAGGCAGCCTTCAGAACAGGTACAGCTACCAGCTAAACGCTCTGTTATGCTCAAGATTAGACACAGCAGCTTTCTTGTGCTTCTTCACCAGCTGCATCGTTAGTGCTCACATCAGTCAACTCTTGGGTTTTGATCTCCATCTTCAGCCTACAGCAGCAGATATGCTTCCCCAGGCATAAATGCCTCCTTGGGAGTCATCCACTGAGCTGGTGCTAGAGCAGTGTTAGAGCTCAGAATGGCTGGAAGTCTCAAGTGGTGAGGATGTGCCAAGCCACCTACTCTGTGTTTCTTCGAAGGGCTGGATGAATGAACCAAGTCCAAGTTATCTTTTGTCTTGTTTTGTTTTTTTGTTAAGTATGGGCAGAACTTAGGGGTATTCAGGCAGATATCCTGTCCCTCCTCTCCCCCCAGACTCTCCACAGGTGCTTCTCCCACCTCTTTGTATCAGTCTTGCTGTGCTGCTGACTGCATGTGCACTGAAAGCGGGAAGAAAGCAAGCAACTTTCCTAAACCAAATTTGATTATAAAAATGAATCTCCATGAAATGAGAAAGTTTTTAGAAATATTATTTTTTTTTTAAATGTATTTTAGAAATAAAAACTCCCTGTGGAAAAACTTCCTTTAATAAATAAATAGAACAGTTGAAAAGGAACTCGTCATTGATTAGAAAGTAATTAGAATACAAAAACTTGCTAGGTGACACATGTGACAGGACTATTAAGAAATAATGTAATATAGGTGTTTAGGAAGGGCCAAAAAGAAAAAAGTAATTAGGTTGGTGTATCAACAAATAATTTTATTTTTATGCCCTGTCTTTATTCTAATGGGGCACAAGGATAAACCTAGAAACTTTCTGCTTCATAATGAGAATGAAAGAGGCAGCAGGTTGGCAGGTTGGATGGGGCTTTGAGCAACCTGGTTGAGTGGAAGGTGTCCTTGCCAGTGGCAGTGGGGGTTGCAACTAGATGATTTTAAGGTCCCTTCCAACCCAAACCATTCTGTGATTCCTGGGGTAAAATGGCAATAATTTTCTTGAAAGGGAAGAGGGAGTTTCGGAGTATGGGTAGCCCTCTAAAGAAACAGTATTAAAAGCACATACACAAGCTATGCCAGTGTGGAGGAAGCATAGCAGCAGCAGAGCTATTGACAGAGCAACTTGGCTGTGTCAAGAGCTATGCAACAGCCTGAAACTTGAGAAGAATAAGAAAACTAGGAAACAGGGCAAGTTATTCAGGAGAGGCATGACAGAAAAGCATGAATTTATAAGGGTAAATCCAAGGCCAAAGACACAGAACAGATCCAGCAATATTAACAGGGAAGTATGTAAATTAATAAATTAGCAAGACAATAATGATCATTTCTCAGTGGGAAGAGAGCAGCTGGCACTGAGGATCAGAGCAATTAATGCTGCTTTGCTTTAGTATTCACTAAAAAGGCTCCAGCTAGGATGAGGATGTGCAGAAGAGAAACACCCAGGGAAGGGGTGGAAGAGCGAAGATGTTGCCAGAAATGGAGCAAGCCGAAGAGCAATATGTTAAGGCAGAAAACACCTAATATTATTCAACTAGCTAGATCTGAGTAAATGCACCCTGGGTGCTCATCAGCCTGCAGGAGAACACATCAGAACTTCTAGAAGTTTTTGTTGAGTGCTTGGAGAAAGAATGATGCTGGATAATGGGAAAAGAGACAAGCAAGATTTTCATCTTGAAAAAAAGGCTGAAGTGTCCAAGGATAATGGAGCAAGTGGCTCCAATTCCAATTCCTAGAAAAGCATCGGAACAAATTATCTAATTACATGTGACCACACAGTAAAACAACCAAGATACAAGCAACCACCATCACCAACTCATTAAAAAAGATCATATCAAATCAATCTAGTTTTTAACCCATTGACATATCAGGATGTAAAAATCTAAGAGAGGCTTGTGGTTGAGGGCGTTTTTGTCATCCCCACTGCTCCCTGTTTTGGTTTTGTATTCCCCATTCAGCTAGGTTTGGAAAGGAGAAATAATCTGTCACTGTGTCAAATAGACCAACTGTGAGGATCTTCAGGAATACAAGAGTTTGATAACATGCTATGAAATGAGATCTCTTTAATGTTTATCTTTATTTTACACTTACTGTTTTGTAACTCTGGATATCCAGATCACACAAACTGGCTCCCCACTGTGACGCTAGCCCTACAAAGTATTTCACCCTCACAGTTAGAGTAATATTTACATGGCACCCTGGGGTTCACAAACACCAGATGAATGTAAATACATTTCTGCATGCACATGAAAGCACACTGCAGTGGCATCCAGAGCTGGTTTAAAAATAATTACCTGCATTAGTCATGGGGTTGAGCAAGGAATGCTTTTATAAAGGCAGAGTTGTCAGCCTCCATCCACACACAGCGGAGTGTGGGGAGGTGCAGGCAGAGATCTAATCCATTAAACCAGTTCATAAATACCATACACCACTCAGCATGAAAAATGAAGCTGTGAAGTATACAACATATGTAAATTATCTTCTAATTTTATTAGGCAGAAGCTCACAGTACAATGTTACTGAGAAGGCAGGAAAGCTTCGGTTGCAAATCCTAAGACCTTAGACTGTTTGCTGCACAACTGAACAAGGGAATTCAGCGCCTACCGTTGGTACCACGAGCCTTCAAGGGACATCTGCAATTTGTTTCATAAGGAAAAAAACCCACCCTGTTCGTGAGCTGTTGGACATGAATAGTCTACCTCCTCCTCCAAGTTTTGCCAGATCTTCCCTCATGTAGATTAAAATCTCTTCAGCTAAAAAAACATACCCACTGCAAATGAAACACTGCAGCAAAGAGTACTTTTATGGAGACATTCATTATGAGTACAGAAAAATCTTCTTAAAAAACCTACCCAACCAACCAGCCTTTGATGCCCTTCCTAAAGGAAAACCACTAGCACAGATGAGTTGACTGGGATGTCATGGGACACATTCAAAACATCCCAAAAACCAACACGGGGCCACAGATCCAAGGGGCAGAAGCGGCCCATTACAGGTCACCAACACCCTTGAGCCAACCCTTGCCCTCAATGGATCCTTTGTACCTTTTTGAAATCATCCCCTCATGCAGAAGGGGTCTTCAAGGAGTGGGGCACTGAACACCAGCCCCTGGGGCAGGGACCAGCGGTTGCTGTGCCAGGGGCTTGTAAAGAACCTCTGAGTGCTGCAGATACCTGAGGAGGGGACACACGGGCCTGAGGAAGTTCAGGTGAGATGCAGAAGGCTGAGAGATTTTGGGGATCCATGGGAGAGAAACCTGGTGGGGGCTGCAGGCTTTTCCTTGTGAGGGAAAGGGGAAAAGGGGCCAGCTCACAGGCTGTGGTACCAGGCTGGGCAGGCAAGGTGTGAGTGGCAGGTGACCTGAGTAAGGTCACCACTTATTGCTTGCAATAAGCAATAGGAACGTAACAGAGGTAGATGGAGACACCTGGAAATTGTGGGCTGTAGTCCAGAAATCCAGCAACTTGAAAGTTATCGAGACAGGAAATCATTAGATTCCTCTCTTAACCATCCCTATCATGCTGCTTTGGACCAATGCACCAAGTTCCCCTCATCTAAACAAACTAAACAATTGACAGCCACCAGCCTCTGATTAAAAGCAAGCTGGCCTCAGCTTTCTAATTGTTCCACCCCCAGTAAATAAAACTATCAAACCTTTTCAACAAAACCTCTAAATTATCCCCTTTCCTTTAGCAACCACCTACAGCACATGCACATAACTGGTGGCTGCACTGCAGACGCCATCTGTTCCACCACAACAGCAACTCACCCACTTCAACCCACTCGCATGACCAGAATTTAACACTGCATGCTGTGTGCGCAGGGGAGGCACATGTGTTGAGAGTGATGGAGGAGAGCAAACTAGGATAAGGAAGGGACAATCACTGCTGGAGGGGGAGCAGGGTGCAGCTGAGATGAAACCTTCTCTTCAGGAGGACACCAAGTTGACCACACTCAAGAAGGTAGTGATGGCGGAATTCATCCTGGGAGAACCAAATGTTTCACTGTCTTGTAACTGCTTAGTCCTGACGCAGCTACCCAAATCTATTGCTTCCTTATCAGCTACAGCCAGTAATGCAATAGTTTTTAGTGTGAAAGTTCTCCAGTGCAGAAGTACACAGAATATTTTTACCCAAGTAGGGCATCCCATGAAACACAGGTAAATAATTCTGGGAGCTGGCATCAGGCCTGGTATGGGCAGAGGATCACAACTTAGCCCACAAGGTCAGTTCCCTGATCTGACAGTTTTGCTCTGTGGCTGTGAGCACCAAAGAGTCTCTACACAAAGTCTCTACAGCCTTATCCATGCAGAGAGCAGATATAAATAACCGTACCTCACTGTACTGTAAAACAAACTCTGCTTGGCAACGAGATACAAGATACTGTACCTTGTCCATGAGGGGACTACACAAAAATGCAATATATTCTGCAAAATTTCAGTTATTGCTACTTCCCTCCACTGCTCCCAACAAGGCATGCAAGAGAGCCAGCAAGACTCTGGCATTAGAAATCCAAAGTAAATCTTTTTGTTTAAAAAGTTCAAGTTTAAAAATCTCATCAAGGTCCGATTTCTATGAAGCAATAGCATCACACTGAGAACAAGCTTTTTAGCCAGGGTTTCAGTTCTCTTTCCAGAAAGGGCTCTGCACTGTGTGGGCTTCCTCTCAAGGCACGTTGCCAGTGCTGTATTTCCAGTTTCAATAACTTTCTTTCTTGCTACACTTGGAAAACCCAGACTCCATGCATTACCGCTCCCTTTGCACTTGGATGCTTCAGAAACATTCTCAGTTCACATGGCTCAACTTCTGCTCCTAAAACGTCTGCGGAAATTATTTGAGGCATCATTTCTGTTATTGAGCCTGTTTTGTGTCTCCTCCAAACTAGCTTGAAAGTCCCTTGGAAATGGGATTGCATTTGATAGCATTTTGCGCAGCATCAAGCACCCTAATCATTCAAGTTTATCATCCGATACAATAACTGGTTTGATTTGGGAAACAAGACATGATATGTTAGTTAATCTGCTTAAATCCATGCTGAATGCAATCATAGTTCCATAAAGTGTATTATTTTTCTTATTCTCCACCATCTAAACTCCCTCAAATATCAGGAGATCACTTTTCTAAATCATTACCCTTAAAAAAAGTCCTCAATCTACATAAGCTTGTAATGACAAAAAAATAAACAGTTTACACAGATGGCAGTAAAGCAAACAATATTCAGTGTTAATTGCACAAGTAAATCTATGCATGTATTACAGGAATCTACAAAAGCAAACAGTATGCATATAAATAATAAAACCAGGGAATATTCAGATTGTTTTCAATAGTTTGAATCAAGTTTTTACGTTAGGGCAAAGATTACTGTGGCACAGTAGAAGAAAGTGCTCCTTATTTATATGTTATTTATATTACCTGTATTGCCACCTTGATTTTAGACTTCCCCCTTTTTAATTCTGAGTATGGTCGAGATGTCAAACTGAATTTACATCTTCTCTGCCCTTTTTGGAGCGACTTTTATTATTCACTTATGTTCTATTTTATATACATGCACACATAGAAATATATATCTATATATACACCCCCTTCCTATCCACTTGATAAAGGAAGAGACAGGATTTGAAAGTAATGCCATTTAAGCAAATCTTTTAAGACTTCTCTTGTAAAATTGGTTGCAAGACTGGGTTTCTTGGCTACACAGCTCTCGATCTTTAAACCAGGCCAGTTCTGAGTAGTCACTGCTGTATCTGTCAAGCTGAATAACAGGTCAAACGGGAAAATAACAGTATGACCTCCACCAGGGAAAGAACAATGGGAAGAAACCTTGCCACTCCGAAAGGATTTCAGACTGGCTGTAGCACCCCCCTGCCACAGGGACTGTAGCTGAACTGCCTTTTTTCCTTAGCAAAAAATCTAAGGGCAATGGAGAGAAGGAAAGAATAGGAAGAAGCTCCTTGAAAATAGTAATTCTCCAGCTCACCACATTAGGTCTTCTGCATCTAGGATCCATTCAGTCCTACCTTTCCTTGAGCAGGAAGTTCTGCATCTCCTCAGTCCCTGCTTTACTCTTCAAAAGCAGGAAAATAATTCACTGTATAAGAGCTCCTACAGACGTGGTATATTCCCAGCTGCGTGCTGGAGACTCAAGACTCTTACCTGTTCTCTGACATCTCATTTCGTGCAGCAGGCAGAGCTACTGAAGTAGCAGAGGTGCTATATCCCAGCAAATTTACTGCAAGCAAATCTCACAGAGGAGAAGAGCTCTCTATTCGAAATGCAAGTGTCCTCAGCAATGAGGCTTCTAAGGATCACTTAAGCAAAGGGAGCAGATTTTCTCGTAATAGCATTTCTTAAACTAAAAGAACAGAACAGGACAAATTTCATATTCATTTTTTAGCACATGGAAATCAGCTTAGTTACATTATGCTAGGACTGACCAAAAAAGGAATTTAATCCCAAATCAAGATGAAATCAGATACTTCAAAATATTTTAATATTGTAAAAATTATACTTCAAGTACCGTAAGGAAGATAAGCTAAATTGAGTCACTGCTAGAGAATTTTTATATCACGGAGATATAGCACGAAGAAGTTACACATGGAAATAATACATATATTGGGAAATGCCAGTTTGATATATGTCTTCCCAATTATTATGAATTCAAGCACGACTGTCAAAATTCAGGTTTTCTCACCAGTGGCTGCCTGTTAGGAGTCTTTGCCTCACATGAATTATGCAAAGACACTTCTTTCATACTCCTGGCTCCCTGGCAGAGCATCCTGTTTCTCTGTGGGGCTGCCAGTACTGTAAGGGTTCTAAAGGATTGCCTTGTGCATAGGAATGGAATTGCAATAAGTTTGAAGTCACCCGTAACACCAGGCATGTTAAGGCCTTCTTCTCCACATCAGCAATCAGTTATGCAAGTCTTGATGATACAGCCATGTGCTTGGAGTTGACTTCTGCCTTATCTCCACCAAAAGGGTCTTCTGCACACTATCCTGCTAACAAGTTGCAAAGACACTGGTACCATATGGTCATATGGATTTCCAGCAAAACATATTGGTAGCTTTCTATGCACCTACAAGAGATTTTAACCTGCATGCATACCCCATGTCTGAGCTGCCCAGATGGTTGGTTTTGGCCTTGTGCTTTCTTTCACCAAGATTTTATTAAATTCTTAACTACACCTTGAAGGATTATTGGCCTCCAGCTTAAAAAGACTAATCAGTAGGCAGAGCCATATCTTGTAAACAGCAAAAAGTGCTCACTACAAACCATCCTAGTTCTCAACTGTATCCCAAACATATCTTAAGGTCAATGCTCTATCCATCTGGCAGCACTGAGTTTAATCTTCAGAGTGTTTTCTATTTTAAAGCTTATAAACTTGCATTTTACATACACATGTAAACAGAAATAATTCAAACCCAGCATCACTGGGCTCTGGTGTGTTGTGAAAATGAGACAACCACCGTGGAGTAGCAGAGCATGTAGAAGATACCACTACTCAGAGGTATCATGGGAGTACCCTGAGGACACAGGAAATCCCAACAGGAAAGGTAGCCTGCACATTTTATACATAGTAGCAAAAAAACCCTCAAACCCGTATGTGCATTCAAACAGTTGGTTATGTGGCTTCATATGACATAAGTGCAAAGATTTATTGGTCTAATTAATCAAAACAATCCTTTTTTATAAAAACTGCTGCAAGTGAAATATGCATACAAATTTATGGATTACTTGGTTGCTTTACTTCTCCAGTGAGCTATTTATGAAAGAACTACACACTGTACCTATATGGGGCAGACACTTCCCATACGTTTGCTTGCTTAGATAAAATTCAAGCTGCAGTCATGTGTAATTTTTTTTTTAAAGGATTAAAAAGGTCAGTAACTTTTTTATGCAACTCATTTTCGTCTTGAATAAAACCACAGTAAAACCACATAGCTAAATAAGCTTTATTTCACCATTAGCCATATAACAAATATGCAGAAAATGGTGGCTATATTTTTGTTCCAAACAGTTCCAAACCCAAAGAAAACTATACTGAAAACATTTAACCAATACTTTATTCCTATAAAAATAAAAAAGAAAAATGATACATTCATTTCAGGAAGTGTCTACATTTTTAAACAATAAATTAAGCTTTCTAATATCAACATCAATTTACATTTCAAATGATTGAAAAGTACAGCTTAGGATACAAAATAAACTCTTTCCTTACCTTCCAAATACACCAAATACATTCTTTTATTCCTTTAATGCACTGGCACCTAAGATATCAAAAGAAGAAACTATAGAGGACTACAGAAACAAACATTAAAATGAACAAGCAAAAGAATGGCCAGAGTCACTGAATGGATATTATCTTCCAAGCTTTTTCTGTATCTTCCAAGCTTTTTGCAACGCTTGCAAAAAAAACCCAAATCCTAACTTTGCCTTTCCCACTTCCATATCAGCTGTAATAAAGGTCAGTTTTAACCAATACAACATTTGTTATGATAAGTGCCTGGCAGACTATCAAAGCCATAACAGGACCATCCCCATTATTTATCTTGTACCTTTCATTAAGGTTACCCAATAAGTGTGAAAATAAATCATGTTTACTACTCACTGCACAGGTCACTGGAATAGAAGCAATGATTCTTGTCATTTATTTTGCAAAACCTGGATTTAAACTATGTTTGAGAGCATATACTAATTCCCCATCTAATTTCTACAGACAGTAATTTGACTTCTACTAAAAACTAGCTAAGCAACAGTTCTACCAACTCTTCACTCATTGTATGCAAAGCTCTGGATTAGTAGGGCACTGCTCAGGAACAACTCAACTGCCACCATGCTAACCTGCTGCTTAATTGGAGCAAATGAAGCCCACAGAAATTAACACTGCTGCTCTGAGCTTTTTTTCTGAAATGAATGTATGGCTTCAATGTACTTGCAAACTCATATAGATACACCTGACCTTAACTTTAAACTGGACTGCTCAGGTCAGATAATACAAGTACAACCCCACTAAGGTCAATATAGACAGCTGATTTATGAGCAGGCTTTTAGTCAAGAAGGAAGCAAGCCCCTTCTACTTCTTCCAGTCTGCAGCAGGGACTTCTGAATCAGGATTGCAAACAACCCTTTGCAAGGAAGAAATTAATCAGGTAGTTAGATTGATGTTGATGTTTCTGTGTTTTAGTGGCCACACTGCTTATTACTTGAGAGCTAGTTTGGTTTATGAATACATAAGATACACCCACAGCAAAGAAGACACTTCCTAGCAGCTTTCTTTTTTACAGAGAAACTCTTTTATTTCTTGTAAGAAGTGTGTGTTTTGTACAGATTTTGGTAAATAGTCCTTCCTTACTTGAAGGTTCAGATTTTAATGTTGGGGTTTTTTTAAAGCATCAATTCTAGCTTAGTGCGAGGAGACTTTCTAATGCTTGGGAGAACAGGCTCCAAAGATGTCCTGTTTACAAAACAGTTACTGCAAAAGGCTGATAGAAATATGCTACACTGGTTATAGTTGGTAACTGATGCTAGGTAATGGTTTTAATAGGTCTAGCAAAGTATCTGTTTCCTCTTTGCATGCATGGCAACCTCAGTAGTTAGGCAGACACATTCAGGTTCCATCTATGTCTCAGAAAAAGACAGCAAATGAAAGCAGCCAAAATAATTTTTAGAAGGAAAAGATTTCAGATTAGTTCGATGTTACTTAAAAGCACAAGGCAGTAAATGAGGAAAAAGTTAAACAAAATTATTTTCTAGGTCAGCTTGACAAAAACCAAATCACATCAACAGCAGGGCTCCTTAGTAAAGAAATTGCGCCAAGAGAAATTACGCATTTGAAACATATAACAGTGTTTTCTGCAAAGGGAAAAAGTTCGTGCATTTCCCATCCCTACTTTATCTGTTAAAAGCATTTCCATCCTCACAACTTTTAATTTTTCATGTTTCAAGAAAACACAGGTCTATCTGCCCTGAACAAAACATTCCCTACCTGCTTTTTTAAAATAGCTTTATGATTGTTACCACTGTTAGCAGCACTGCTTAAATCCCTCAGAAAGGAGCTCAGTTCAGGCTGAAGACCATGTTGCACCATCAGCAGGTGTAACTAACATCCTATCTTAAGCAACAGCAGCATCACTTAGCCTGTCTATGACAAAGCCAGCTTTACAGTTTTGGGAAACCTCAAAAAGTGTTTTTATAAGTTAAAACAATGACAACACATGAAATAAAATCATGAAAGCCAAGAAAAGAGAAGTTGAACAACTAACAGCAAACTGAAGTGTTTCATTAATGTCTATTAAAATCAAGGCTTTAATATTTTAAATAAGAATTTCTTCAAAGATTCAAACCCCACAGCTAAGGTGAAAACAACACACAATCTAAGACTCTAATCCAAGTACTCTGTAACAAAATTAGGAGAGTCAATAAAGGCA
This sequence comes from Coracopsis vasa, assembly GCA_026283785.1. Taxonomy (NCBI): domain Eukaryota; kingdom Metazoa; phylum Chordata; class Aves; order Psittaciformes; family Psittacidae; genus Coracopsis; species Coracopsis vasa. The sequence goes on along the minus strand of JANHGB010064016.1, from coordinate 2,455 downwards.
CATTCAACTCCCCACCCCCAATGCCACCTCCTGAGATGAATTTGTCTTAAAAAGACAGTAGTTACTGGTCTCTTACTTGGTTTTTCCATTATATTCTTGGTCCTCAACAACTGCTCTATCAGTGGTCAAATCAGACCATTACTGTCACAGAGTTAGTCTGAGCTGAAAAATGCTTGAATCAATCAATATCATGTGCTCCTCTTTCCTTTTCAAATTTGGAAAAACTGACTGTTTTTTTTAAAGACAGCAATTTTCAGTGATTGCGGATACTCTTGTTTGAAGTTTGTACAGCTACTGGATAACTGGAAATTTAAATATGTTAAAGTACTCCACAACTAAATCATACTGCATTTGATTGCTATATTTAAACTGTTAATATAGTGCTATTGTTAATCTGAGATGGCTTAACACTATCAGTGTCAGAACTTAAATGCAAGAGAATCCATTTAATCAAAACATTATGTTTTATATAATAATCATTCACTTGGCTTCCAACTGCCTCTGAACACAGTATTTTATGATACAACCTTACCTTCTATACAGTTTCAATTAATAAATGCTTTTAATCAAGTAGACTAATTGCAGGTTACTAATCGAAACACAAACATTTCCTAGTGCATGTTCTCTTTGGAAAGGCTTTATGTGAAGGAGTAAAATAAACTTGCACTTAAATGCTTCATTTCAGGATATAACAATAAAGCCATTAACTATCAGTGAAATAACTATGTTTAAATTTTAATTGCCTGAATATGAACCATGTGTGTCTATTTTCAACATCTTCAATCAGTGGACCACTTACGCATTTAGTCTGACACATAAGAACATTATCTACAGGGAAGAACGTTTGTTGTAAAACAGTATCAGACTATTCTTGTAATAAAGCAAATGCATAGTTCATTAGGTATTTCAGAACCACAGTTCTTTTGAAATATATATATATATTTAACCAAGTATGGCATAGTAGAAAAAAGGAGGGAAAACAGAAAACCAACTGTTAAAAAAATAAGTGTATATGAAGAGCTATTGCTGAATTCTTAGGTACATTTTGATTGCATATAATTTAGTACCAACACCTAAAAGACAAGATTCCTGAAAGCAAAACCACGGATTACATTTTTTTTTCTTTTTTTTTTTTTTTTTTTTTCAAAACACCACCACTGTTCAAGGTTTTGTTGTATTTTAATGATTCATATTTCATACATCCTGTTACACAAAGGCATTCATGGTTTATGGCACCATTTTTCTTATTTGCAATACATGGCAAGATGTGCCCCTCCCACTTCCACCTCAGAAGTGTTCCCCTGTGATATTTCTGAAGATGCTCTGAACAGGCATTTTAGCTACTTCTGTATCAAATATAAAGTCATTTAGTTAAAATTTATTGAATTTTTTAAGAATAAATGTTATTGTATTTCACAGTGATGAAAACCTCAAAGGCTTATTACTCCCTCTTCATCCACCGCAATGCTAGAATTTCTGAGTACTTTTGTTATGACCACACAAGCAAAACTCAGGTTAAACTGTTTATGAAGGTTATGCAGAAACTTGACTTCACAGCATTTCCTGCTATTTGTCAATTGCCTGACAGTTAGAAATTTGTGTTAGGAGTTTTAACTCTACCAACTCCCTCCCTTCCCCCTGATCAATTAACTCAGTGTGGTTTTAATTTCCCAATTCCTGTGGAAACAAAAGCCAGCATTAAGAAGATCTTTTCATAAGTATGCTCTCATTGCAAGATCAGGTCTAAGGCATACATTATTCAGTGCAAAGTCATCACACACTACAGATCAAGGACAAACCCCCCTTCATTCTTCCCTATGGACCCTACAGGTACTTGTGCAAAACTGAGCAAGACTGAAATAAAGATGGACACAATGTACAAGTTACTTGTTTAGTTAATATCTGCTCTATGATTTTCCAAAACCAATTAAATATTACAGAGATTACTATTTTTACCATTTTTATAATTTTCAGTAGTCTCTCAGTGGCCAGCAATTTCAAACAAGTTATTAAAATCCAAAGGAAGACTTCAAGAATGGTATTACCTAAACCAACTAAGTTTACCAGAACAAGAGCAGCATTTGAAGTCGCAATATAACCATCATCATTGAAACAGACAGTGTAAGTCAAGCCTATACCATGTATCTTGAGACGGGAGTTATGTAAGGAATAAATTTACAGTGTTTTGGTAAATACATATTCAATATGAAGAAACATAAACAGCAATAGGAATATAGCAATAACCTTGAACTCAAATAAACCATAAGTTTAATCAAGTACTTCTATGAAAGAAAGAGATGTCACAAAGAGATGCTCTAAACATTTTCTTACTATTTATTTTCTTGCTTTTTTTCCTCCTTGCCTTTTTCACTTCTTGGGAATCTATTCTAATTCTCACACTCACATTTGTATTAGATGGTTAAAAACATAAAAAATGTTTGTCTAGGAGGTAAAA